>JACCHV010000678.1:0-15010 GCA_018907245.1 Eupristina koningsbergeri | reverse complement strand
ACACTTAACATTAATTAAGTGTAATTTTAAAATTAAACTATAGCCAAAATCAAAGCCATAATCAATGCGTTTAGACAATATAGTTGGTCTTATTTTTAAAAAGATGGGCAGGTAAGTTTTGATTAAGAACAACAGCATGCACAGTTTCCAATAATTATTTAGTATTCAGCCCAGCCGAACACACGTTATATATTTCTAAAGATTAACGTAAACATAATCAATTTGGAAGAGATCCTACACCAGATTTTAGGTTTACAACGAATCGAAACCAATTCAAGAATTTAAAAAGCACTCCTAGATTTCATTGCTGCCAAAGTCACAAAACTTATTTAGAATCGTATTCAGATGTTTAGGCACATAAAGATATCTAGTAAAAGCAAAACTGTAGAGCGACTTGCTGAACAAAAGCTTTATGTTGAAATTTAGGATGGCAAGAAACTTTAGTTCGCAAAAGTATCTGGTTTAGAGCGGTAACCGCTACAAAAACGTGTTTTCAAATAAAGAAAGCAGACTGCATTGCACTTATTTTGACTTCAAGTGGATTGCCAACACTCGCAAATATTAGGATCCACTGCATATGAATTACTCAACCATTTTAGAATTTACGTCAAACCTACTGCATCTGAAAGCATGGAAAATCGATATTAGTATCGGAATACCTTACAGTAAAGGATTGTAGTAGCATAAGCCAAAAACCAAAATTTGTCAAACAAATTTGATAGCAAAGTAACAATCAGAAGCAGTTTGTCTGGCTGTGCACATCTATCCAAACCAACCGCACGCAGCTGGACCTGAACCTGATTGTGCAATTTGCTCTTTTCCAAGCAAACGCTTCTGCCACTTAACTAAACACACCCGTCCACACAAAATTAACCTATCACAAACATCAAAAACGCAAAAAAACTATTTTCTTGTTTCCTATAAAGAGATGCAGGCCGATCGTGCCAAGAGTCAATTTTTTTCACAAATCACGACGAAACGCTTTTTTTGTACTCTTACTTCATAAATTAATTTTAGAAGAATCAACTGAAATTGACTGGTATCAATGACGAACGCTGTTTTGCAGGTCAACAAGACACTACTGTTTCTGTTTAAATCAAATGTCTTCAAGCTAACCAACGGTAAATAATACACATCTATGCATGTTCATAGAACTTCTGTGCACTTAACTAAGTTAAAATCTTGCTACGAGGTTTTCTCTTTTACAATTGAACACCAATATCAATAAATTTCTAAATACGCCTTAAACTTACGTTTAAAATAAAAACCTTTTGCAAACAAATCGCATAACAGATCTGTTTAATTAACTTGTAAAAATCTTTTATTAAAAATAAGCCAAACCAAGTTACAACAACCGGTAAAGTTTAAAGCATTCACACAATGCCGATTGAATCTAGCTATATGAAGTTAATTCATGTAAGCAGTAAACAGCCAAACAAACACTGTTAAATTACAGTAAGCTTGGATGCTTTTGCAATAAAACTGCACTACCTGCTTTAGTCGGACACATTCACTCGGATTAACCGCACAAAGCTGGATTTAAACCCCACTATGCAGTTTTCCCTTTTACAAATGAACGCCGTTACCATTTAACCAAGCACATCCCTTTAGGAACGCTTCGGGATTGAAATTACTAGTTGAAGCCAGTGGCGTTGTGAGTGCAGTCGAGGTTTGCGGCGACATAAGTAGATGAGCTGCTGCCATTTGAGGCATAAAGCCAAAAGCTGTGTTTAGTAGTTTCTTCTGTTGTTCTATTTGTTCCATTTGTTCTTGTGTCAAATGAGTCGAAATCGGTTGTTGTTGACGTTGGTGAAGCACATTTAAAATGCCTAAGGGCAGTCGATTTAGAGCATTAGGATTAACTAGATTGTAGCCCATAAAACTTTGAGGTATTTGGCAAAGAGCTGGATCCACCACTGCACCAGTTGTTTCAGTCACACATGGCTGCTGAGCGTAAGGCGTTGAGTAGTTGTAGCGATTTCGAGATGCAGACGGCCGTCGACGCAGTTTACCGCTAAAAATGTTATCAGTTAAAGATGAGAATTACAAAAATTACGTCGTGCTGCCAATGAAGATTTCGTTCTCACAACTACGATCCAGCGTCCAGTAGTTGCCCTTGCCGGGATCATCATATGTACGTGGAACTTTAACAAAGAACTTGTTCAACGACAAATTATGACGAATCGAGTTTTGCCAGCCACGTTTGTTCGCTCTAAAATAATTACAATAATAAGAGAAGTTTGGTGTAACTGGGTTTAGCTAAGTTTTTCAAGATGTGTGTAACATATTCCCTAAAGCTCAATAAAGCATTAAAGAGCAGATTTTTCGCTCTGTAGTTTCTCGCCATTGTTCATTGTGCTTCAGCTATTATTGCTATTAAATTTGGCTAATTTCAACTTAGGCGTTCAATATACTTGCATACTAAACCTATTTGAACCTTCCAGATTACATTCAGTTTATGCTCGAAATGACGGCCCGCGTCGACCGAGCAGATAGCTACTTTCAAAACTTGAAAGAAAGTCGAATCAGTTACGTGCTTGAAGCATTAAGGCGACTGTGTACACGCTGGCATCAAGTCAAAATTAGCCAGCAACAATTTCTTATCTTGCAGTTTTTTTCAAAACTGCGTTTGTTGGAAACGCTAAAACAGAGCGACTTTTGAATGGAAAGTTATCATCATGCAGAGCGGTACGTTTTTGAGTCGGGCCATTTCGTGCGTTTTGAATTTTCGCTAGCAGTTTCTTCGTCTTGTAATTATTGTAATTGTGGATCGAGCGGAGGTTGTGCGTTAGCTATGGTGAGTTATTTAAATGTATGTCGTGCGTGTTTTCAATTCATCTTACATAATAACGCGGCAGTATTGCTAGGAGAGTCCTTGCGAGGTTTTAGAAATGGGTTTGATTTTCAATGTAGATATAGCGCGGTCGGGCAGTAAAGATCAAGGAAAGCGTTCTGATGAATGTTGCGTGAGATGTTCCCTAATCTTTCAAAAAATCTTTTAATACAACGAACACGAGTTACAGTCGGTGTACAATAGATTATTTGATTTTTAAAATGGAATTTCGGTGTCAAAAAGCGTGCAGTTAAGCTAAAAGGACACAAGAATGGTTTTTTAAATTTTGAATCTGCGAGAATTCGCGAGCACGTGCTTAGTTAAGTGGCAGCGTTGTACACATTGTAGAGAGCAAAGCACATGGAAAAACTCGAACTCGGTTGGGTGGGAGCACTTAGCTTAGGTAAACATGTAAGTGACCGCGTAAGCCGTGATGCACACAGCTGGACTTAAAACTGACTATACAGTCTCTTATGTGAATGCCGCCGCTGGCTAACTAAGCACGGCTAACTTTGCATAATCTTTGCTTACACATACCTATAAAACGGAAAGCGCTCCATGATGTACTCGTAGATGCCATTCAAAGTCAATTTCCCAGTTTCACTGTTTCGGAGGGCCATGGTAATGAGTGCGTTGTAGCTGTATCGTGGCTTTCCGTCTCCATTTACTTTGGTCAAATCAGGCTCATCCAACAGCTCTCTGTCTTCCAAGTGGATCCGGTTGTTTCTTTCGTCGACTGAGTTGCAGCGACTAGGTGAGTTGACGGATGTACTAGGGGTGTTAGAGGTTGAAAGACAGTCGGATGGGTCCACATTTGAAGTTGACTCGTCATTCACTGTATCTTCCTTGGTACTTTTCTTGGAGCTTGATTCCGGTTCTGGTGCGTCGGCACGAGTCGGGTTGTCGACTGGACTTGCAGATGGATTGGTGCGTGGCATGTCAGGGCAGTTTTCTAGAAGTGTTTACTTGATTTATATTTCTGTGATTAAAAGTTGGATTGATTTAGATTGCACATAAACCAGCCGAAAAAACTCATGCTTGTTTATTGTCACAAGTTAAAAAAGCGTGCCGCTGGGATCACCTTTAAATGACCTCGTGCGAAAGCGATTGTGAAACAAATAGTTTCTTTTTGGGGTTCGGCTTTATCCAAAAACGTCAAAGACTGCGATAGCACACTTTTTGTTTAATTACTGAGAGTACCGATCCACAAAGTAGAAGTCGGCTAATTTTGTTAAATACAAATAAACATGCCCGCTAAATTGTTTGATTTTAGCCGCGTTGAAATTGATAGTTGAAGCGATGCCGCTAAATTAGCATAGCATGTTTTCTGGAAATTGGCAGGATCAAAAAAGATTCATGTCATCCTGGCATTGTTTTGATTATCTGAGGGCTTGGCGGCGATTTTTCAAACATGTTCAAAGCTTTTCCGCTTGTTTTTGTGTTGATCCTCCGACTGGACGCTGATTTGAAATACGTCTTTGGGTTTGCCGAAATTGAGTTAAAGATTTCAAAAAATAAGGATTCACTATAGCCTGCTTCTTGATCGTGCTTGAGGTATGAATTGGCCAAAACGACCGTTCTTAAAGACAGTGGTACGAACTAAAGCTCACTGCACAAGCTTCTAAGGTTTAACTTATCGCGAAAAAAGTTGACGCAATCAAAAGACGATGGTTTTCAAATGAAAGAACTCGCAGAGCGAAAAGGACTTGGAACTTAACGGTTTAGCGAAGTTTGCATATTTTCGGAAAGTCACTTTGACTATTCCTGTTTTTTTGATTATTTTTGATAATTGCTTAACTTTATGGCGAGAAATGTATTCGGCTTAACGTGTTTCTATTCTCAAGGCTAATCAATTTTCAACAGAGAGCTTCTTGAGAGTTTTTTGTGTTTTTAAACCAAATAACATTAGACTGTTTCAGGTATGAGTAAAAGACAGCAGACGAGTTTAGAAGCACAATTCAAGCAAGCTATATCCGGGATCAAAGCCAACGAAACGCGTCGGAGAAGATTTTGATGCGCTAGTCTTAATTGAACGGTTAGCACTTGTCTAAAAGTTAACGCAGCAAGAGAAATATTTCGAACAGATTTTATGAATGCAATAGCAACACTTTGGAACGTGATTATGCTTTCATCATTCGAAGGCGGAAGCCGAAATCAGATAAGCAAGGCGTTTGAAATCGAAACCTCAAATCTCACTAACCTTCACTGGGCACTGCGTTGGAGCACAGTTCAGAGATGCTGAATTTGATGTGCATCTTGACTGTCGTGATCGTTTTCAAAGGTAGGTTACACAAGTTCTAAAATTTAAAAGTTAAAATTTATAAAATAAAATAATTGAGCGCGCTATAAGCACGAATAGAAGAAGCAAGAAATGACGACTTGAAAGGCAGGAATAAATGGGGGTGGTTGTAATGACAATAATCGCTTTCACATTTGTTTGTTTGTTGATCCGCGGCGGTGCCGTTGATTTCTGGTAAAGAAGGCGGCGCTTACCCGGATTAAACAAGTTTTTATTGCCGGAGATGCTTGCCGCCCAGCCAGCCAATGCAGTTGCGCTTCCCACAGTAGTACAAACGTCTTGAAAACAACTGCCACTAGCAAGTTGTGCTATATACACTGCTGCGAATTGTTATACATACATTCCTGATATCACAAGTTAGTTGGGTGTGAAGTTGGTGGTAACTCTGATTTGCGAACTGTCATATCTGGGGAGACTGCTTGAGAGTGGTGTTGAAGTGGGGAAATAACAATCAAGTGCCAAGTAATTGTGTTTTGTCAACTTTTGGCGTCGGTGCATTTGTATAAATATCACCGCACGCGTTGACTCTTATCGAATTTTATTTTTTTTTGCTGTTATTTTAGTATCATGCCACGTAGAGAGGTCTCATACAAGACGAGAAGAGCAAAGTTGAAGCATATCGCAGTGGTAGCTTGGCTTACGATGAGATTGAGACGGTCGAAAAATGATGCTTAGACGATGGCTGCAAACTCCACAATTATAACACGAAAAACACATGATGACCAAGGAAGTTAAGCGAATGTAATGAGCGTGTCATCGATTGGAAAGACGTATAATGGAACAAAGTCAACAGCGGACATTCGCCGTTAACTTGATTTGAATGTTTCTCAATATACTGTTCGAAGAGATCTACCGTAATTCAAAGATAGTTCGAGTGAAAATCCTGGAGCTAAGGTTAGAGTATAAAACTTGACGACTTGAATTCACCTACTAGAACATGACTTGGGCTAGACACAAGTTGCAGGTAGTTTTTAGGATTTAGGTTTTGACTTTTAGATCATGTTTGGTGAAAAAGAAGTTTGATCGAAGCGATCCAAGCGGTCTCAGTGGCTATTGGCATGACTTCTGCAGCGAATCAGTCCTTTTTTCGCGTTGAAATTTCGGGAGTAGATCGGCCATGATGGGTCCAAAAAGGTCATTTAAATTTATCACTTTTTAAAAGGTATGGGCTGCGTTTCGTTCGAATGACAAGAGGCCCTGGCGTTTGTTACATCGAAAATGAATAGTGCAGATTATATACGTGTCGTTAACGAACACTTGCGACTATTTTGCACTAGCCAACAGTGCATTTATCAGCAAGACAATGCCTCAATTCACACAAGTCGCAAAAACTCGCCGTTGGTTTAACGTCAACAGCCTCGTTCTTTTGGAGTGGGTTGCTTGCTTTTTCAGCCTGAATCCGATGCAAAACGTATGAGGACGACTTGTGCGCGTGATTTACGTCAAAAATAGCTGATTTCGGATAGTTGAGCAGCCCGGACAAGCGACCTTGTTGGATGTATGGCAGCATCTTATTAGTTGGAATCTGTTTAATTATGCTAAATGAATGTTAGGCTACTAGCTTTCGGCGTTATTAATTACAACAATAGTACTGTCGACTATTGACTGTTCTTTTTGTTGCACTAAAATTAAAGTTTGTACATCAAAAGATGTGGTGTGCGTACTAAGATGACAGCACCAAAAAATGACTGAAATAAAATTTCTACCGTTTCTCAATCAGTCTACAGAATAGAACGATTCGCAGATCAGACTTACTACCATCTTAAGGCTAGCATGGAAAAACTAGGAATGCAAGTAAAATAACTTGTAGTAGGCAAGTCTTAGCAATATGCAAAGCAATCTGAATTTGCTGGCAACAATTTTACCCATCAAATCGAAAGTCTGTAAAAATACGCGCGTAATTAGCTTCTAAGTTGTAAAATTGGGTAGACATAAACTGTCGTTTGCGTTTTTAAGTGTGTGCCGTCTGCTGAAAGATTTGATTTAAGAGTACCAGAAGGTATTGTGAGGACGAACACCGAGTTTTGCCGCCAAACAGTCCGACAATAGACGAAAAACAAACACCAGGAATTGCAACAAAAAGGAACGAATTATGCAGGATGAGTTGCCGGACATAAGTGGATAAGCGCGCGGCTTCTTTCAAAAATTATTTGTTGAGACACGTGCTTCATCTAACTGGCTTTTGCTAGAAAAACAATCAGAGCAGATAGAAGTAGCAGGTTAGGAAGTATGGCGTTCTAAATACAGCTTTTGTATTAGGAGAAAGCCGGCAACAAGTGCAATAATGGCTGAACTGAGTTGCATCACTAATAGCATAAAACAGCTAAAGTAGGTAGATATCGAGGTGTCAAGGACTCGCGTGCGGCTTCTTAGGAACCTAGAGAAGTTCAAAGCCTTTGAATGGCCGGAAAGACTTTATAACGCAAATGCATGCAAGCAGAGACTGTTTGTTTGATGATTAATCCTGGCTGCGCAAAAGCTCAAGCCAAAGCTTGGCTGCATTGTTGGAATGAGAAGGCAAAAGTCGTTCAAAACAGAAGACTGGATCTGGTGTCGGCCACAAACCTTGCACTTCTAATTTCAGCTGCCAAAAAAAAACTTGCTGCGGTTAGTGATCTACAGTGTTCGGCGCAGACCATAAAGCGCGCCTGATTAACTTCGAGCCGTGAACGTCTATTATTTTGGCGCAAGTGGCTGTGCACAAGTCAAGCCAATAAAAGCTCAGCCGTTTCCGAAGCAGGTCATGATTTCTTCGACAACATTTAAAGTTAAAGACTCATACTTCCGATTCTAGCATATTGACTGCGCCGGTTATGCGCAGTTGTCATTGTGGCGCTAGAAACACGCCCTAAATTGTCGCCGTAATTTAAAATCGAAATCTGGTAACTTGTGTGTGGGGACGAATGGGTAAATTTAACTAGACAGACCTCAAATAAATTAGAGAAACAAGAAAAAGTGGCTTATTGCTATGAGAGTGCGCGATTTAATTGTGTGTCGGCCATAAATTTGTGTCTGAATTCGTCTAATAAATCAGCAAATCATGGTGAAAAATATTTGCAAACAGTTTTTCTCTTTGTGCGGCCTAGTAGAATCAAAAACTCAGAGCGATGAAGAAGCGCAGACAGTGTTAAAAGGATTGTAAATCACGAATTCAGTAGGCAAGTGGCAAGCGGTCATTTGCCACTCGTCAACTAATTAGCATTAAATGATTAATTAGTGCACCTTTACCGATCGTTAAAACTTGTACAAGTTGGGCAGATGGCCTCACAGACTTTGAAAAGAAACGAAACATTAGCCAAGTGTGTCAAAGACGGTTGGTGATGGTGTGTTGCAATCGCGTCGGCCTGGCGTAACCGCCGATTCGTGGCTGAAGAAGTAGGAAAGACGGTGCGGTCAAGATTTCTACATTGACGCACATAAACTTGCAATAAATAATAAACAAATGGGGGGTGTGAAGTTGGCGCATTCTTAATCCCCGGGCAATCGAGTCGATTTTATAGAAAAAAGGCGATAGTCGACAAAATAAATACATGCAGGTCCCAAACTTGGTGCGGAGTGAGTGTCCGCAAAAGTAATAACGACTCAAACATTACTGTAGGCTGTTCTTTAAACTGATTTCTTCCGGAAGACGCAGGGGATTATCCGCTGTCTCATGACAGACTAGATCTGAATGCGCCAAATTGGCTAAAGCAAAGCGTGATGAGCATCAAAGTTGATTAGGGAAGTGCGCAAAGCTTGAAGTTGAAACAATTGGCGGTGTCGAGTGTCAGCAGCATCGAATACATAGGGGTAGCCTAAGCTTGTCAGCAGCTCAAGTTGAGCTGGAAAACAGCTGGGTTGGGTAAACTTATCAAAGGGATTGATAATAATTAGTATCCCCCAAAGTGCCTTCAGGGCAGAATAATCTAATTTGCATCGTTTAGAGGGGGATCAGTTGGAGAGCTATTGTGTTGCTAAGTTGCAAAACGAAGCTCTATCCAATCCTTCAGCTTTGCTGTCATTGTTATTTTAATGGCAGAAAGTCATTACCAGACCTGAACCAAGTGGTCGCGATTGCAGGGAAGGTGAGACCAGGAAAAATGACACGTCGTCTCTTAGGCTTAGGAAGGCAATTTTTGAGCTTCTTTGAATAAGCATGCCGAATTATGGTGACCAGGTGCGTTGGTGTTGATGCTACACTAGCAATCAAACAAGTCGATCGAAAGCCGAACGCACCGATAAAAGAGGAGATTAGCTGGTTGAACAAGTGCTACTTATGCTTGCCGACCAAGACTCGCAAGAACAAGACGTTGTGGCTGGTTGACCGGATACGGTAAACAACAAATGCGACTTAAAATAATAACAAAAAAACTCGGCTTCCGGTCAGATTTTGGTCGGCCAACACAAGACGCAAAAACAATGCACATACGGGGGGAGAGTTCAGATCTCATCCGCCTACAAGTTTTACACATTGACGGCTCGCCTCATTCGGCCGGTTTACAACGCAGATCCCAGCGATCAAATTGCAGAATTGTTGCGTCGTTGTGGATAAAAATATTATCAAGCTAAAAACAAGCGTCGCACGGACATGAATTTTAATCAAAACAAAACGGACTTCTTTCAGGTCACGTTAGCAGACTACTCACTGGGCTCCGTTGGGGCTGGGCGTTGACGGCAGCGAAGGACGGCGGGGGCGAAGGTTGCGGGACTCCGAGGCCGACAACTGGCGACAGAAGCCTTGCAAGTTCAGCCGAGTTCGCCGAAGACGGCAAATAAGTGAAATTAAAGACGATGAGTTGGCCTGGATCAGAATTAGGTTCTGGAAAAAACCGCCTGTCGCTAATCTCCGAGAGTATCGAGTTGAGTTAGGAGCGGTAGTCGCGCAATGGCGCTTAGTGGCCAGGAAATTGGCTCAGATACCGACACTTGTCACTAGTGAGTCGCGGTGATTGGCACAATTGCCAAAGCCGCCGGCATTTGCTTTGTCTATAATCCGTTTGTGGTGGGTCCTCCATCTCTACTCCGATTGATTACAGCTTTTGTACTAGGTCTTGCAGTTGGCTATGTTTTCAAAGAGGGTTGGCAATTAGAGCAACTCGAGCTGGTTAGATCTGTTGGGATAGTCGTTTTTTAATATTGACCTGCAAATAAACAATGTAAATTGGCGCCAGGCGCTTTGTTTATCTCGACGAGAGATGCGCTTACAGCCTCTTGACGCATCTAAAACAATTGTCTTGCCAATCGGTGGGCAAATAATTTAGCCCCCACTGCCCTATACGGAGATTTGTTTGGAAGGTCAGATGGAGGGAGAAATCGAAACTACTGCTCTCGACGATTACGGCAATTCATCCCCCCCCCCTCTTTTGGGTCCCGGTTCAGACAAATAAACATTAAGCCAAGATCTCAAAATTCGACTCTTTCCGACTACAGTGCTCGATAAATTCGGGCATTAAAGAGCAGAGCTTGCAGCCAGAGCAGAACACTGCGGTCACTTAGAGTACCCAAACATTTACAAATATTTTCAAAATAAACCTGGAAAATATTTGAAAACAGAAATCGACGTCCGTGAAGGTTGTCAGTCATCGGCAAGTGGTCGCAACGACTGTTACAACGAGCGGACGGATGTCAAAAGCGAGTTGAGCGGATACACAGTATTTGGCGACTATGAGCGTTTTTGGATGCCCAGGACTTGTTAACTCGCTCAGTCCGGGCGTGCGGCTCACCTGGCCGCCGAGACATGCATGTCAATCAGGGCTAATTTCCAGAAGATGACAACTTTTTGTGGCCACAAATCTGTGCAGCTTCTTCGGCCTCACCCTCGCCAGTTGTTCGTCTAACATCATTGTTTTCAGACCGAAATTGTCAAGAACCACCTGTGTTGTGTCGAACATAGAGCAAAATATTTAAAAACAATTAGGCATTGTAGTCAACAAGCAGCGGTGCTGGCAAGACGAGCTCCTGAATGGCCGAGCTATTAGCAAACAGTTTAGTCCATTCACCGAATATCTGCTCCTGTGTCCTCAACTTGCTCCTTCCCTTCAATTAACACCAAAATATCCGCTTTAAGATGTAAGTGGGGATGCGCAAAAGCCGTGCCGCCCAATCATTCCATTCGTGGCGTCAAGGCAACAATTAGCGCGGCTGTTTACATAATGCTTGCTGATTTGTAACGGTTATTGCGCGGATTAATAAAGACTCGACCACTTGGCAAATAAACAATATCCAGAACGCAGAACAACTTCGAATTTCGAAAACTCATTTAATATCTCTTCAACAACTTTTAGATCCAATGTAAAATTAATAAATTAAAACTTGTATTGACTCAGATTGTACAACTTCATAAAACAAATTCTACTGACATTAGGCCTTATTTTAAAGCGGAACGAAAGACGGCGGCAGTCTGAAGGCACAGTCTCAGCGGTAAGCGTCCAACTTGTTTCTTATGAACCAATTGATACCGAAGCTGAAAATTGCCGGCACAGTTTCTGTCTTACTCGCTTGTTCCAGCTGGTCAAGATCCAAGTAGACCTGAAATCACTCGAGATGAAGAAGCTGGTGGGCAGCGTCCCGGGTTTCCAGAATGCTCCACTGCCGAAAACCTCACCCGTTCGACGATCTCGCCCTCATGCAGATTGCCGCCTCCGTCGTTCACCTGATCACTATCATTGACGGTCGCAAAAAACAGATGCTGTTCGGCTCCGGAGCATCCGACCATTCTGCAACAAAGTCATCTGAAAAAGCTCGCTAACTACCTACGTTAGGGTCTGAACGTATTCCACATTTTCGGGTTTCGCACGGAATCCCAGCTCTTCATAGATCTCTTCGATTATAATCTGTTTCGAGCTCAGATTGGGCTTGTCCATCAGCCCTGCGCACAACTCCAAGGTCATACCGACGCTGACTGGATACGTTTCGAAGTTGATTTCCGACAGTTTTTTGCCTTTGTTCTCCGGCAGACGCATTATTTTCCTGGTAAACACGGCTGGAATTTCGTTTGTAAACCTCAAAACTAACAGCTTACCTGGCCTGAACTGTTTCACACAAAGCAACTGTCGGCGATCAACGTTGTAGACGATAGCCGACGCTGAATCTCCGTCGAAGGCGAGCTCCCAGCGAAGCTTCATACCGCGCTAAACCAAGCAAAAGCCTTGAATTAAAATTGTAGAAATAACCTACACGTTCGAAGTTCATCCACAAAGGCTTGATGAATGTCATCTGAGCGACCTGCTCGTCGAAACTAACGTTTTTCAAGCATTCCTCCTTGCCCGCGGTCGATGGATTGTCCGGCATTTGCTCAAATAGAGAATTTTAGATGATGCTTTAGTTTTTAAACTCGTCGTTGGAAGGGAATCGTCAGACCTGGCTACAAAAATCTTCAAAACTAGCTTAAAAGACATCGCATGCAGTCAAGTTTATTTTTGCTTTGCCAAAAAACACTTGGCCAAGAGCAGGAATTCCACCCAAAGCTCCTCTTAGGCCAACAGCAGCAGTATCCACAGACAAGTACTTCGCTACCGCTCCGACCTGTGCTTTCCAGCTTGGTCGAGGTTTCTCGACGCAACCTGCCACTCACTATGACTCATACCAGCACGAACAAGCTCACTTGCTCTCAAGCCTTAAAACTGGACGTAAGCTCTAGGAAATGCCTAGCGTCGGAGCTCACGTTCCATCTGCAGAATGTGGGGATAATTGAGGGACCCTTCTGTCCATATTCAAATTTCGAAACTCTGCGCTATGCGCGGAGCTCACAGAATGTGCTTAGCTAGATGATGTCTGCTCGGAAACAAAGGGAACCGCACAATGAGTTTGAGTCCTGTTGCGTGGCAAAACTAGTGGGCCCTGTTCGGTCACGTTTGGCTTCGACTTAGCTGGGCTTCACAGAGGCAGTATCGTTTCCTGTCGACCCACCTCATGGCCACTGCTCATCGCATAGCTTAAATCCGGCCTTCTTCCGACCGCTTCTCACCAGGTCCCAACAGATAAAAAGTACTTTTACGGTTTCAAAATCTCGGCTTTCTCTACCATCGATGATTTCTGTTTACAAAGAGCAAACACTTTACAGACCTCCGATCATAATACAAACAAAACTATCTAATTACAATCTGATGTTTGATTGCGTGCTGCCGCTGAAGGCTGCAGACTGCTGTACAATAAAGCGGAAGAAGGCTACTGAGAGCTTTTGACCTGATCATTCAAATCGATTATCGCCTGGCCACATGGACTGCTAATTTCAATTTCAGACTTTTAAACTTCAGAGGTCGTTTCGCTGCAGTTACTTTTCCTCATAAACAGGATCAAATCGGCCAGCTGCAGAAATTAAGCCATAGGGATGATTCATCTCGGTCATCGATTTAGTTTCACGCTATGGCCGCATCCTACAATATTTTGCTTTGCACTCTTTATTAAATAAGAGATGTAATGGCAAATCTAAACGCAGATTAAAATTGCTGCACTACTATTGTCCTCCTACACTCCTTTAGTGTCTGTGTGGATATAGTGGAATTCCTACTTGAAACTCTTGGGGCCGGAATCGCACTGGGCAACAATCAATATAACAACTTTGTTTACACAAAACAATTCCAAGGTACTGTGGAACGACCGCACCAGCGATCTGGACAATGAGAAAATAGGAAGCGAAAACGGACTGGCAAACAAAACCCGCGATGGCACCGAGTCGGGATCAGTCTCCTAACTATACTCCTCCGCATAGTTTGTACTTTCCTGGGTCTTGGGTCAACGTCCTTCTGACAACTAGGAAATACAAAAAAACTATAAAGACGAATTCGTGCTTTCAAGAGCTCCATCAGCGAAATTCATGATTTTGTGTCTACAATTTCTGATCAGACTAGTCGCAAGTAGACTAGGTCTTTACTTGCTATTTCACTCCTGTATCAGGGACTATAGTCCGAGTAGGAACAACTCGAAGGATGTCAGGGTTGACTACTGTCACTGGCGGACGCGACCCGTAGGTTGACAGAGGACGTGCTGTCTTCTTGAGCTAGCTGCATGCAAGCCAGCTGAGACGAAACAGCACGACTTGCTCAGCCGCGCACATTCACTCGAGACAACTGCACGCAGCTGGACTTGAACCCTACTGCGCAATCTGCTCTTTTTCAAGTAAACGCTTTCGCCACTCAACTAAGCACATCCTTCTGGGCCTAAAGCATGCCAATATCAAGGGCTAGACTTAAAAGATGAAACAGAACTTACTTCGCATTTCTGATTTACGGCGCAGAATTAACTAGAAAAAAAGTTGCTAGCAGTTGTGAAACGTGCTTGGCTAAGTAATAGCGGCATTTACAGAAAAGAAGACCTTTTAATGGAGTTCAAAAGACACCTGCGTGCAGTTTGTTCGGATAATTGTGCGCGATCAAGCAAGCGGTATTGTTCAATTACAGCTAGCCTTAATGCATTTAGTCCATGGGAATGACGAGTGCTCCTGTCAATTTACAGAGTGTCGTCTTACAGTGACGGCAGCTAGCTTTTGAACAGTTTTTAGCTTGACCCTCCTTGAACTAGCTCTTGAACCAAAGAAAAATGAATCGAGCTAATTTTTTCGCTTTTTTTGGCTAGATTTGAAGACTCGTAATAGTAGTTCAAACTTTTTTTGTAAAAAATGTTTATTTGGCAGCAAGTAATAAATAAGCTTTTTGAATAAAAACAATTTGAATGTTATTAAGCCATCCATTATTTTAGAGAGCAAAAAATTTGATGGAGTAAGCTTTTGGATGATTTACAAAATAAATTTTGAAAACAGAGTTGCAAAGTTTTAAACAGCAAATTACCCAAACGATTTCAAACTTTGCTGATACTGTTCTTATAAAGCAAATCCAAAATAAAGTTTGTAAGAGGAGGAGAGCGACAATTTGAACAGTAAACGATTGAGATTTTAGCAGGGA
>JACCHV010000676.1:0-13782 GCA_018907245.1 Eupristina koningsbergeri | reverse complement strand
ACGCCGTATGCGCATCGCGGACAACCCGCGACTCCCCGCGACTCCCAACTTTACGATATAGTACGTAAACTAATGTAAGCGTCCCGCGGATCACGTCTGATCCCCTCGCGCCTCACAAAACCGCGACCACTCGCGGCCCGCGACAGCGAATCATATGTATGTATGTTTAGGACTTCTAGTACGCCAGACACCGCCAAATTATAGAAAAGTAGTGAATGTAAGATGCGTAAATGTATTTCCTTTTGTTAAATTTAAATGGTTAATTAAAGTTTAAGCAATGTTAATATTAAATATGGAGTTATTCCTGTAGTGAAACCCGCCAATCTCACCCTGATCCGACTTCCCTCCTCCGAACCCTGACACCGACGAAAAGCGATCCGGTGCGAGGGAGATTCCCCGTTACATGGCGCCCGAACAGGGACTCGCGTAGTCCACCGTGAGAACCGTGAGATAGGGTGAGATAATCCGTGTTATGGCGACCAGGTGGGTGGAAAATCTGACTCTGCACGAATTACGCGAAGAGTTAAGAGAACGGCACCTACCTGTCGACGGAATAACTCCGACGTTGCGAGAGCGTCTAAGAAAGTTTGTAAAGCGGAATCCGGAGCTCTACGGCGGGTCACCGCGGAAAATTATTAAGAAGATGGAAGGTGATAATCCTTTCGCCCTTATAAACGATCAAGAAGACCGTCAAAGAGCAATGGATAAGCTAGGGTTAGACGCAACGAAAAACGAGATTGAGCTAGAAGCGGAAATCCAAGGCGGTAATTCCCCTTTGATCACCGCGAACGACGTCGCGAACAGTCTCGCGAACCTGCAGATCGCGAAGCGCGATCCCGATGCTCCACGCGGAGCCGCGGCAAGCTCAGAAGCAATGGGCGCGGCGATAGACAGGATTCGCAAATGGAATTGCCATTTTGACGGCAAAGACATTTACGGATTCCTGGAACGAATCGAAGAGCTGACCGAAATTTACCAACTGACGGATCAGCAAATGATTGCGGGCCTGACCGAGATTCTTCGCGGCGACGCCTTAAAATGGTGGAGAAGCGTGCGACGGTCACTTCGAAACGCGACTTGGAAGGAGGTGCTTGAGGAGATCAAGCAGTCCTATATACCGGTACACGTACAGAAACGTCTGTTGGATCGGATACTCGAACGTAAACAGCGCGATGGAGAGAGTTTCAGAGCCTACGCGATCGATCTAATAAATATGATGCTTCAACGCGGCGGATTTACGGACGAGGAGCAGGTCGATCGACTCCGGGAAAATATGGATCCCGAATTAAAAGTGCATTTGCACTCGGTGTCGTGCCGTGACCCCCGCGAGTTTCTGAAAGTCGTGGAAGCTATGGAGGACTTAATAGTTAGCTTACGGAACCGGAAGAAGGGTAAAAGTGTGGCTACCGTGTCAACACCGGGAAAAACAATTGAAACCTATGATCGGTCCCAATGCTGTTGGCGTTGCAAGCAGCGGGGACATACGCGTTTAAACTGCCAAAACCCCGCGAAGAAATTTTGCTCGTTTTGTGGCAAAGACGGGGTATTTACTCGCGATTGCCATCCGATAAAGAAACCGGGAAACGAGAAGGGGGCCGTCCGAGCAGCCCCCACGGATCGGCCCGAAAAGTCACCGATAGGCGCATCTTCCTCGACATTATTATCGGGGGAAATACAGTTGTCGGACTCCTCGACACAGGGGCAGTCTCGAGCCTGATGAGCAAGAAGACTGCCGACTTGTGCGAGGGGCTGGGGTGGGAACAAATCCCGGTAAAATTGCGCGCTTACCTCGCGGACGGGACAGGACCAGAGATATCGCGGAGTCTCAAGGGAGAATTTATAATGGGGGGAGTTAAGATCACCGCCGCTTTTCTCGTCCTCGATACCCTAACATACGATGTAATCATCGGGATCGACGTCTTACATCAGATCGGGCTCCGGATGTTTTTGGGAAAGGGTCCCGGGCCGGACATCGCCACAGTCGGGATAACCAGCCCCCCCGGAATACGTGAAGTAACCCCGGAAGAGAGGGAAGCAATCTCGGACGTAGTACGCGACGAGAGACAGAGAGCAACGGAAATTCGCGGTCCGACACATCTCGTCGACTACGAGATTCGCCTACTTGATCCCAGACCGATAAAACAGAGGTATCGCCCGCGAAATCCCGCGATGCAAGCCGTGATAAACGAGCATGTCGATCAAATGCTCGCCGAGGGGGTAATTGAGCCGTCTAGCAGTCCGTGGAGCTCGCCGGTCGTATTAGCAAGGAAAAAGGACGGCAGATACCGTTTCTGCGTTGATTTCCGCCGATTAAACTCCGTAAGCCAGAAAGACGCGTATCCGTTGCCGCAAATCAATGCCACCCTAGATAAATTACGCGGCGCTCGTTACCTCACTACGATAGATCTACGCAACGGTTACTGGCAGGTCCCGCTCACACCTGAAAGCAAGCCTCTTACCGCATTTACCGTCCCGAATAGAGGTTTAATGCAGTTTAAAGTGATGCCTTTCGGGCTTCACTCCGCGCCCGCGGTCTTTCAACGACTAGTCGACCAAGTCGTAACCCCTTCCCTTGAGCAGAACGTCTTCTGTTACCTTGACGATATCGTCATTGTCTCCGAGACGTTCGAGCATCACCTACGGCTCGTGAAGGAAATTTTGAAACGACTTAGGGAAGCGAAACTGCAGCCGAATTGGGATAAGTGTCGATTCTGTAGAACCGAGTTAATTTATCTTGGACACCGGATAAACCGGGACGGAATTCACACCGATCCGGAGAAAATCGCCGCGATTCTCCAACTTGCACCGCCGACGAACATCCGTGAACTGAGACGATTTAACGGGGTGTTATCGTGGTACAGGCGCTTTATTCCCGACATCGCGACGATCACCGGTCCGCTCAACGACCTCCTCCATAAACGAAAGAAATGGGATTGGGGTACCGAGCAACAGAGGGCCTTTGAAGAAGTTCGCGAGCGTCTCGCGAAGGCGCCGGTTTTAGCCTGTCCAGACTTCACGATACCATTCACCCTGCAGACAGACGCGAGTAATATCGGTTTAGGGGCGGTATTGTCGCAAGTCCAAGACGGAAAAGAACGAATAATCGCGTACGCGAGCCGGACTCTGAATGGGGCCGAAAAGAACTACTCCGCGACCGAGAAAGAATGCCTCGCGGTTAAATGGGGAATATGGAAGATGCGGGATTATTTAGAGGGATACCACTTCGTGGTGAAGACCGACCATCAGGCTTTGAAATGGCTCGAAGGCATTAACGATCCCTCCGGGAGGTTAGCGCGCTGGGCAATCGAACTTAGTCAGTGGGATTTTACCGTCGAATACCAACGAGGGGAAGATAACCTACTCGCTGACGCGCTATCCCGCGACTCCCATCCCACCGCGGCGGTAACACCAGGGAGCTGGTATAAGGATCTCAAAGACGCGGTTAAGCGGAATCCCGATCAATACCCGGATTACGTATTACGCGGAGAGGATCTATTCCGGCATGTTCTCCATTCACTCGAGTTTAAAGAGCACGATCGCGAAACGGAATGGAAACTCTGCCTCCCCCCGGAGAAAAGGCGCGACGCGTTAAAAGAGACCCACGATTCGCCGACCGCCGGACATTTGGGGATCGCGAAAACAATCTCGCGTTTAGTACAAAAGTACTTCTGGCCACGGATGTCTCGCGATGCGGCTAAATACGTAAGATCGTGTCATGAATGTCAGGTTTCCAAAGCACAGCAGCAAGCCCCCGCCGGACCGTTGCTTGCTACACATGTGGAGGAACCCTGGCAAATGGTTTCCATCGACTTAATCGGCCCACAACCTCGATCACATCGTCAAAATACCTGGTTACTAGTAATGCAGGACAGGTTGACGAAGTGGGTCGAGCTAGCTCCGCTCCGTAAAGCCACCGCGCCCGCCGTGATAAAAAGAATCAAAGACCAAGTCCTGCTACGACACGGGTGCCCGGAAGTAATTATTTCCGACAACGGACGACAATTCGTGAGTCGGGAATTTCGGACGTTTCTGAAAGAGGCCGGCATAACCCACCGCCGAACACCGCCGTACACCCCACAATGTAACCCAGTCGAGCGAACGAATCGGGTAATCAAAACGATGATTACTCAATTCGTCAAAAACGATCATAAGGACTGGGATAGATATCTCCCAGAGCTCGCACACGCATACAATACCGCGACCTCCGAAGCCACTGGTTTTACCCCGGCATATCTCAATAACGGGCGAGAATTTGTAACCCCTGGAACCTTACGACAAAAGGCAGGGAGAATCTCGAAAGCGAGCCTGGAGGAAAGACTCCTAGGCATACGCGAATCTCTCGAACTCGCGAAAATTAACGTCGCGAAAAACTGGGGTAAACAAGCGAAACACTACAACAAAGGACGTCGTAATTGGGAACCCAGAGTCGGGGAAGAAGTATTGATTAAATCCCACGTGCTTTCCGATAAAGCCAAGGGGATCAATACAAAGCTCGCGCCCAAATACGATGGACCGTTTGAAGTAGTGCGAAGAGTGTCGCCGGTCATTTTCGAGGTGTCTCTACCGGATAGAAACCGGACTAAGCGAGTCCACGTAAGAGACATCAAACCGTATTCACATCCTGCCCTACATAAGGAGGATTCCGTCACCGAGGAAAGCAGTCCTGAAGCAGACTTGACACCGTCAACACCTGCTCCCGAACCAGCACCTGCACCAGAAACCGAAACACCTGTTCCAGAAGTTGTCGAGGAGACAACACCCACCGTTCCTGGAGACAGCACGGAAGCTGTCCCCCCTAGACGGCCACGAGGCCGACCACCGAAAGCCCAGACCCTGGTGACACAGAAACCAGGACGACCCGGACGCCCCCGTAAACCTAGACGCGGAAGGCCGCCGAAGGAGTCAACACCCGGCGAGAGACGTCGACCCGGGAGACCCCCCCTGAACAAGGCCACCGCAACACCAAATCCATCCCGCCGAGGCCGCCCCAGAAAGGCCTAAGAATAGGGATGGGACCCACACTTGATGGATCGACGTCAGAGGAGCCTGAAGTCCCCCGCAACCACCCCCTTTGGTCAGCGTTGCGGGAATACGATTTCCAAACGGTCGAGACCCTTAAGGTATGTGGATTACAAGTCGACGCCAGAGTCGACACCGGTCTGCGAGCATCGATTGCTAGCCTCGATCTCGCGGACCTAATCGCAAGGAGCCAAGGCCTCCGCGTGCTATACGGCCCCGCGAAGGTACCCGTGGGCTTCGCGAGGCGCGAGATCGTGACGAGTGTCAACACCGTCATGATGAGGATCGACATACGCGGCCGAGCTATGGATCGCCCGATTCTAATCGATCCGAACACGGAACACCCCTTCAGGCTGGGGATGGATCTAATGGAGCTGATGAGAGCCCGGATTTTATACCCCTCCCGCTCTCTCACCTCCAAGGAAAGAAGGAAACTCCGTCGGAAAGACGCCAGACGCCGTGCACAGCGCCAGGCCGCCCGACACGACGACCCAGGTCTCGGAGATGCCACGGAATCCGAAAACTACTCATCGGACGAGGACAGCACCGAGGAACCTATGTTTCCCTGAAGCTAAGTTAGAAATAAGTTAATTGTAAAGAAAAGACAATAATAATTATAAGCCATCATAGAAATAAGTCAAAATAAGAATAGTTTAGTTACACTAGAATAAGTTGAGTGAAATCTAGAATTAAGGACTAAAAGACTGAAAGAAAATGAAAAAAATAATAATAAAAATAATAAAAATATATAAAAATAAGGACAAAATTTTAATAAAAATTAAGGAGACTGAAAATAAGTGTTTTCCGAAAAATCGCGAGTTACCGCGAGTGAACTCGCGGTTCCGCGACCGGCAAGTGCGGAGAGCGAACGTCCGACCTCCTCGACGGTCAAGGAACGACTGAGCCGGGAAGGAACCCCCACCCCTGCTCCGGGGTCTACTGCGCAACCCTTCTGCGCACATACCCCCACCAGACCAATCAGGAAGCAGGAAATCTAGTTCCGGCGGCCCAGCTTCGGGAAAGGGAATAAAAGGGGGAAGTAGACCGGATTTCCTCACTCTTCCGCCTGCCGTGAGGACGTTAACACCTGAACGCACCGGAAAATTCTTTGCAATCGTAATGGAAAGCCTAGCCGATCCCATGGTGAGACGACCAACCAGGCCTCGCCGGCCGGATGTGCCGCGAAGGTCACCGACTGCAGGGCTGAGCTCAAGGACAGCCACCACCCGACTACAACACCCACCTCAGTGGGATCTGGCCTTACGGAGGGCCGAGGAGGCCAACATCAACCCGCCGCCCGAGGTACCCGTCCGACGCCTCGTAATCCCACCCCCGGCGAAGGCGCCGCGAGGTGAAAGAACAAGGGGTCGAGGAGAGACCCGATCCAGGACGACCGCGACCCTGACGACACGTCACCCCGGATACTTGCCAGGTGACGCGTCGTGTACTCGCGCCCGCGACCTGAAGCGCGTGTTACTCAGGTAACACGTTGCCGCGACTCCCCCGCGAGCAGGGTCATCGGGAGTGTCCCCGGATACTTGCCAGGACACAGACCGCGACCCTGACGACACGTCACCCCGGATACTTGCCAGGTGACGCGTCGTGAACTCGCGCCCGCGACTTGAAGCGCGTGCTGCCCCGGATACTTGCCAGGCAGCACGTAGCCGCGACGATATACGCGTGTCACCCCGGATACTTGCCAGGTGACACGACGTACGCGACAGCCTCGCGATATACCCCCCCCGCGACACCCCCCGCGACATTCCGCGACTATTAGTTTAAGGTGGAGGGTAGCGTTTAAGCTAGGCTAAGTTAGTATTAAGATGCGTTGCGATAAAACATAAGTGTGTGTGCGTGTATGTGTGACTCGCGGGTGGCTAGCGAATCCCACCCGCGACCCCCGGCGTCGCGTTTACTCGCGCCTGAAGTCCCCGTGTGAATGTATGAACGTCACGGTCGAAAACCGCGAATACCGTGACCCCGGCGCTGCGTTTAAGACGCACACCAGCGCAACTAGTATTAGAGGGTGAGCTGCGACTCCCCGCGACTCAAGACCTCGCGGATACTCGCGGGTATCCCGAGGGACACGCCGTATGCGCATCGCGGACAACCCGCGACTCCCCGCGACTCCCAACTTTACGATATAGTACGTAAACTAATGTAAGCGTCCCGCGGATCACGTCTGATCCCCTCGCGCCTCACAAAACCGCGACCACTCGCGGCCCGCGACAGCGAATCATATGTATGTATGTTTAGGACTTCTAGTACGCCAGACACCGCCAAATTATAGAAAAGTAGTGAATGTAAGATGCGTAAATGTATTTCCTTTTGTTAAATTTAAATGGTTAATTAAAGTTTAAGCAATGTTAATATTAAATATGGAGTTATTCCTGTAGTGAAACCCGCCAATCTCACCCTGATCCGACTTCCCTCCTCCGAACCCTGACACCGACGAAAAGCGATCCGGTGCGAGGGAGATTCCCCGTTACAAAATAATATGTATGGTTTTAGAAAGTAGAAGTATATTTTTAAAATTACTATTCTCAGTACTCAGTAATGCTACAGTATATTAAAATTATCATGAAATTATTTTATTTGAATGCTATTTTTTTGAATTTTCAATGATTTCTAATATATTCACATTTATACTATTAGATACAATTAAATAAATAATTAAAATGTATGGTTTTTAATAGTGCAAGTACAGTTTTAAAATTACTATTCTCAGTACTCAGTATTTCTAAATTATATTAAAATTATCACGTAATTATTTTATTTGAATGCTATTTTTTTTGAATTTTCAATGGATTCTATTATATTCACATTTATACAATTAGATACAATTAAATAAATAATTAAAATGTATGGTTTTTAATAGTACAAGTACAGTTTTAAAATTACTATTATTAGTACCCTGTAATTCTAAATTATATTAAAATTATCACTAAATTATTTCATTTGAATCCTATTTTTTTGAATTTTCTATGATTTCTAGTATATTCATATTTATACTATTAGATACAATTGAATAAATAAATAATATGTATGGTTTTTAATAGTACAAGTACAGTTTTATAATTACTATACTCAGTACCCAGTAATTCTAAAGTATATTCAAATTATCACAAAATTATTTCATTTGAATGCTATTTTTTGAATTTTCAATGATTTCTATTATATTCACATTTATACTATTAGGTACAATTAAATAAATAATTAAAATGTATGGTTTTTAATAGTACAAGTACAGTTTTAAAATTACTATTCTCAGTACCCAGTAATTCTAAATTATATTAAAATTATCATGAAATTATTTTATTTGAATGCTATTTTGTTGAATTTTCAATGATTTCTAATATATTCACATTTATACTATTAGATACAATTAAATAAATAAATAATATGTATGGTTTTAGAAAGTAGAAGTATATTTTTAAAATTACAATTCTCAGTACCCAGTATTTTTAAATTATTTTAAAATTATCATGAAATTATTTTAATTGAATGCTATTATTTTGAATTTTCAATGATTTCTAGTATATGCATCTGTATACTATTAGAAACAATTAAATAAATAAATAATATGTTTAGTTTTTGAAAGTACACGTACAGTTTTTAATTTACTCTTCTCAGTACTCAGTAATTCTATATTATATTAAAATTGTCATGAAATTATTTTAATTGAATGCTATTTTTTTGAATTTTCAATGATTTCTATTATATTCACATTTATACTATTAGATACAATTAAATAAATAAATAATATGTATGGTTTTTAATAGTACAAGTACAGTTTTAAAATTAGTATTCTAAGTACCCAGTAATTCTAAATTATATTAAAATTATCACTAAATTATTTCATTTGAAAG
The DNA here is from genome assembly GCA_018907245.1 of Eupristina koningsbergeri. NCBI lineage: Eukaryota > Metazoa > Arthropoda > Insecta > Hymenoptera > Agaonidae > Eupristina > Eupristina koningsbergeri. The sequence continues at coordinate 4,894 of JACCHV010000676.1, read as the reverse complement.
CTAGTTTTTTGAATTTTCAATGATTTCTAGTATATTAATCTTTATTCTAATATATACAATTAAATAAATAAATAATATGTATGGTTTTTCATAGGACAAATACAGTTTTAAATTTACTATTCACAGTACCCAGTAATGTTAAAGTATATTAAAATTATCAACAAATTATTTTATTTGAATTCTATTTTTCTGAATTTTCAATGATTTCTAGTATATTAATCTTTATTCTAATATATATCATTAAATAGATAAATACTATGTACGTTTTTGAAAGTACAAGAAGATTTTTAAAATTACAATTCTCAGTACCCAGAAATATAAATTATATTAAGTTTATCCTGAAATTATTTTATTTGAATTCTATTTTTTTGAATTTTCAATGAATTCTAGTATATTTATTTTTATTATAATAGATACAATTAAATAAATAAATAATATCTATGGATTTTCATAGTACAAGTACAGTTTTAATATTACTATTCACAGTACCCAGTAATTTTAAATATATTAAAATTATCAAGGATTTATTTTATTTGAATGCAATTTTTTTGAATTTTCAATGATTTCTAGTATATTCACATTTATACTATTATATACAATTACATAAATAAATAATATGTATGGTTTTTAATAGTACAAGTACAATTTTAAAAATACTATTCACAGTACCCAGTAAATTTCAAGTTTATTAAAATAGACATGAAATTATTTTATTTGAAAGCTAGTTTTTTGAATTTTCAATGATTTCTAGTATATTAATCTTTATTCTAATATATATCATTAAATAGATAAATAATATGTACGGTTTTTGAAAGTACAAGAAGATTTTTAAAATTACAATTCTCAGTACCCAGTAATATAAATTATATTAAGTTTATCATGAAATTATTTTAATTGAATGCTATTTTTTTGAATTTTCAATGATTTCTAGTATATTCACATTTATACTATTAGATACAATTAAATAAATAAATAATATGTATGGTTTTTAATAGTACAAGTACAGTTTTAAAATTACTATTCTAAGTACCCAGTAATTCTAAATTATATTAAAATTATCACGAAATTATTTCATTTGAATGCTATTTTTTTGAATTTTCAATGATTTCTAGTATATTCACATTTATACTATTAGATACAATTAAATAAATAAATAATATGTATGGTTTTTCATAGTACAAGTACAGTTTTAAAATTACTATTCTCAGTACCCAGTATTTTAAATATATTAAAATTATAATGAAATTATTTTAATTGAATGCTATTTTTTGAATTTTCAATGATTTCTATTATATTCACATTTATACTATTAGATACAATTAAATAAATAAATAATATGTATGGTTTTAGAAAGTAGAAGTATATTTTTAAAATTACAATTCTCAGTACCCAGTATTTTTAAATTATATTAAAATTATCATGAAATTATTTTAATTGAATGCTATTATTTTGAATTTTCAATTATTTCTAGTATATGCATCTGCATACTATTAGATACAATTAAATAAATAAATAATATGTATGGTTTTTGAAAGTACAAGTACAGTTTTTAAATTACTATTCTCAGTACCCAGTAATTCTTAATTATATTAAAATTATCACGAAATTATTTTATTTGAATGCTATTTTTTGAATTTTCAATGATTTCTAGTATATTCACATTTACGCTATTAGATATAATTAAATAAATAAATAATATGTATTGTTTTTCATAGTACAAGTACAGTTTTAAAATTACAATTCTCAGTACCCAGTAATTCTTAATTATATTAAAATTATCACGAAATTATTTTATTTGAATGCTATTTTTTGAATTTTCAATGATTTCTAGTATATTCACATTTATACTATTAGATATAATTAAATAAATAAATAATATGTATGGTTTTTCATAGTACAAGTACAGTTTTAAAATTACAATTCTCAGTACCCTGTAATTCTAAATTATAATAAAATTATCACTAAATTATTTCATTTGAATGCTATTTTTTTGAATTTTCAATGATTTCTAGTATATTCATATTTATACTATTAGATACAATTGAATAAATAAATAATATGTATGGTTTTTAATAGTACAAGTATAGTTTTATAATTACTATTCTCAGTACCGAGTAATTCTAAATTATATTAAAATTATCATGAAATTATTTTATTTGAATGCTATTTTTTTGAATTTTCAATGATTTCTATTGTATTCACATTTATACTATTAGATACAATTAAATAAATAATTAAAATGTATGGTTTTTAATAGTACAAGTACAGTTTTAAAATTACTATTCTCAGTACCCAGTAATTCTAAATTATATTAAAATTATCATGAAATTATTTTATTTGAATGCTATTTTTTTGAATTTTCAATGATTTCTATTGTATTGACATTTATACTATTAGATACAATTAAATAAATAATTAAAATGTATGGTTTTTAATAGTGCAAGTACAGTTTTAAAATTACTATTCTCAGTACTCAGTATTTCTAAATTATATTAAAATTATCATGTAATTATTTTATTTGAATGCTATTTTTTTTGAATTTTCAATGGATTCTATTATATTCACATTTATACAATTAGATACAATTAAATAAATAATTAAAATGTATGGTTTTTAATAGTACAAGTACAGTTTTAAAATTACTATTATTAGTACCCTGTAATTCTAAATTATATTAAAATTATCACTAAATTATTTCATTTGAATCCTATTTTTTTGAATTTTCTATGATTTCTAGTATATTCATATTTATACTATTAGATACAATTGAATAAATAAATAATATGTATGGTTTTTAATAGTACAAGTACAGTTTTATAATTACTATTCTCAGTACCCAGTAATTCTAAAGTATATTCAAATTATCACAAAATTATTTCATTTGAATGCTATTTTTTGAATTTTCAATGATTTCTATTATATTCACATTTATACTATTAGATACAATTGAATAAACAATTAAAATGTATGGTTTTTAATAGTACAAGTACAGTTTTAAAATTACTATTCTCAGTACCCAGTAATTCTAAATTATATTAAAATTATCACGAAATTATTTTATTTGACTGCTATTTTTTTGAATTTTCAATGATTTCTATTATATTCACATTTATACTATTAGATACAATTAAATAAATAAATAATATGTATGGTTTTTTCAGAGTACAAGTACAGTTTTAATATTACTATTCTCAGTACCCAGTAATTCTAAATTAAATTAAAATTATCACGAAATTATTTTATTTGAATGCTATTTTTTTGAATTTTCAATGATTTTTAATATATTCACATTTATACTATTAGATACAATTAAATAAATAAATAATATGTATGGTTTTAGAAAGTAGAAGTATATTTTTAAAATTACTATTCTCAGTACTCAGTAATTCTACAGTATATTAAAATTATCATGAAATTATTTTATTTGAATGCTATTTTTTTGAATTTTCAATGATTTCTAATATATTCACATTTATACTATTAGATACAATTAAATAAATAAATAATATGTATGGTTTTAGAAAGTAGAAGTATATTTTTAAAATTACTATTCTCAGTACTCAGTAATTCTACAGTATATTAAAATTATCATGAAATTATTTTAATTGAATGCTATTATTTTGAATTTTCAATGATTTCTATAATATTCACATTTATACTATTAGATACAATTAAATAAATAAATAATATGTATGGTTTTTAATAGTACAAGTACAGTTTTAAAATTACTATTCTAAGTACCCAGTAATTCTAAATTATATTAAAATTATCACGAAATTATTTCAATTGAAGGCTATTTTTTTGAATTTTCAATGATTTCTAGTATATTCACATTTATACTTTTAGATACAATAAAATAAATAAATAATGTGTATGGTTTTTTCATAGTACAAGTACAGTTTTTAAATTACTGTTCTCAGTACCCAGTATTGTTAAAATATATTAAAATTATAATGAAATTATTTTAATTGAATGCTATTATTTTGAATTTTCAATGATTTCTATTATATTCACATTTATACTATTAGATACAATTAAATAAATAAATAATATGTATGGTTTTAGAAAGTAGAAGTATATTTTTAAAATTACAATTCTCAGTACCCAGTATTTTTAAATTATATTAAAATTATCATGAAATTATTTTAATTGAATGCTATTATTTTGAATTTTCAATTATTTCTAGTATATGCATCTGCATACTATTAGATACAATTAAATAAATAAATAATATGTATGGTTTTTGAAAGTACAAGTACAGTTTTTAAATTACTATTCTCAGTACCCAGTAATTCTTAATTATATTAAAATTATCACGAAATTATTTTATTTGAATGCTATTTTTTGAATTTTCAATGATTTCTAGTATATTCACATTTACGCTATTAGATACAATTAAATAAATAAATAATATGTATGGTTTTAGAAAGTAGAAGTATATTTTTAAAATTACTATTCTCAGTACTCAGTAATTCTACAGTATATTAAAATTATCATGAAATTATTTTATTTGAATGCTATTTTTTTGAATTTTCAATGATTTCTAATATATTCACATTTATACTATTAGATACAATTAAATAAATAAATAATATGTATGGTTTTAGAAAGTAGAAGTATATTTTTAAAATTACAATTCTCAGAACCCAGTATTTTCAAATTATATTAAAATTATCATTAAATTATTTTAATTGAATGCTATTTTTTTGAATTTTCAATGATTTCTAGTATATTCACATTTATAACATTAGATACAATTAAATAAATAAATAATATGTATGGTTTTCGAAAGTAGAAGTATATTTTTAAAATTACAATTCTCAGTACCCAGTATTTTTAAATTAAATTAAAATTATCACGAAATTATTTTATTTAAATGCTATTTTTTTGAATT
>JACCHV010000671.1:0-14109 GCA_018907245.1 Eupristina koningsbergeri | reverse complement strand
TTAGTTTGCTGCGCTAGAGTATCTAATCAATTTCTTTTGCATGCGCATTATAATAATATTATCATCATTTTTGGCATTGTGTTCAATCGATTTTTAGCCTAGAAAATTTTGATAATTGTACATTTTGCCCCCTTGCCCTCCTCCAATTGCCTGAGTTTTTGGTTGAGTCCATTCAACTGAATAATAAGCCAGTTCGTTTAATGGCTCTCAAATAAAAAGAAACTCGAAGCAGATTCAGGTGTTTGCTACAAGACCGAATTGCGCTTTCAAATCAATAGAGGAAGGTGCATCGCAGATGCCCCTGAAAACATTGCGCAACATGGCTTCAAATAAACGGGAATGTAGGAGGAAAACTAAGAACAATCTCTTAACTTTGCAACAGATGAACGTGTATTTATATCCATTATCCTAGTTTTTAAAACGTTTTTCTTTGTTTTTAGACTGTAGAAAATAATAGTAATAATTTTGTTCCTATATCTATTGGGACAAACACAAAATGTGAGTAACAATTACTCGCTACTTAGTTATTTACTTGAAGGACCATCAATTCATGCAACATGCTCTTTCTCTCCCCCGTTTGGTCTAAATGGATAGTGAGCTAACTGCGCCAATTCATGAAATATTGAATGACTGCGCGTAGCTGAGTGTGAACCGTGAACCCTAATAAGCGGTTACTTTCCTAGACATGCTCTGCTACCCTTCGGCCGGCGGATTTTATTAAAGTAGACTGCACGCATCTGAATTTAAGCCTCACAAGATAGTGTCAATTGTCCCGATGCAGCTGTTGTTTACTAATACTTATCTTAGAAATGCCTCAACTAACTGGGTGTGATCCCGACTAGGTGGTTTTTCCACCTCTAAGCAAGAATTTCACTGGGCAGGAGAAGAGGTCACAGTAATTTTCCACCGGGTCCTTTAACCGCGACGACCTGCTTTGAGGCAATAACTGGCGAGCTGTGTCGAGGGCAAGTCTCAATCAATAGCGCTGAAACACAATGTAGGATGATTGAAGCATTCACCAGTACCATCTATCTTGGGCTTTTGTTTGCCAGTCTGCGTCTGTCATCTTTACGACATCGTTTTGCCATGTTCTGCTCCAGACCCTTTACTGGCGAGCTTCCATTTATGTTTACGATATGACGTGATGAAGTCTGCAAGACCGATTTTTCTCGGATTTTTACGATAATATGACGATCACGTAATCCGATTCCAAGCATCCGCTTTTCGGTAGCACGCTGGCATCACGCAAGCCGTAACTCCATTGTTTTTTTTAGGGCTTAAATCTTGCAGACGTATAACAACGCCGGCCGGATGCATAACTTGAAGTAGCGAGTTTTGATCGGCATTAAGACAGCGATTTGTAAAGAGTTGTTTATGTGTGCGACAGACCAAAGGGAAAGCGGATAGACAATGATCGTCTGTCACTACAAAGACGGTTTTCCTTAGATAGACCTTAAGGGCGTGCTTGGTTAAGTTGTAGCACTATTCACTTGGAAAAGGAGAGAACTGCATAGCAAGGTTCAAACCCAGCTGTGTGCATTTGTCTTAGGTGGATGTGCGTGACCAAGCAAGCCTGTACAATTTCGTTCAGTCGGATTGCGGGCAACTGGTCCTTAGAAATAGCTCGTCCTCTCCCGTCAACCTACGAGTTATGAGTACCTGCTAGTTAGGATAGCCAGCTTCAGCGTTGTCAGAATAATTTAAGCAAAGGCGTTCGCTAATACAACTGTCGCAAAATGGAAGGAAATGATTTTATTAATATCATTATAAATTTAAGGTTAAAATGTTGTTGTGGTATGGTGCCGACTTCTCTCACCGTCCAAAGTTCAACGAAAAATTAACCATTCATGCAGAAGCGTTTGATTCGAAAATTGTAAGTCATGTTTGCTTGCAAGCAATGCAAAAATAAAATTCAGCTGCTCTCCATGGTTTTAACAGCGGACAATCTGGCATAGCAAGAAATTCTACCGCATCGTAGCTGAGCTGTGTAGAGGCCATTTTCTTTTTTTAAAGCCGAACGATGCCCTCAGCTGACTTTCTATGTAATGCGCTCGCGTACATGGCATGGATTCAGATCTCTTGGTCGGACATGCGCGACAAAGACAGGCAATCTGGCTGATGCGTTCTATAAAATTGCATTTCCGTGAAAAAATTTGTAGCCAACAAGATACAGCAATCGACGTGAGTTACAAAGAAATATCTTTTGTTATTATAAAAAATTTAGATTCTTTTTGTTGTTCCATTTTGCTACAGTCCACTTGATCAAGCAAGTCCAGCCGATGCGCCATGTATTTATAATACTACTTTGTTCATTAATAATGACCAACAAAATAAGAGAGCTTTACAGCTGTTTCCAGCTAACCCATTAATTCAAACACCAGATAGTAAAATCTATGAATTAACTTCCGTGCTTCAAAACACTCACAACGGCTACATCTACTGCTACAAGATGCCTCTAAATGTGCAGAAAAGTAAGCTGTAAACGTGAATATAAATGAACTCAAATGTTTAGAATCGTATACCCTGAGCTCAAACGTTACACTAGACGGCCTGACTAGTATACAAAAACGCACCACATTGCTAGGTATTCAAGCGTTTCGAATTACCAATCAGAAATTTAATCAAAAGAAATTGAATTAGTTTATCAATCTTTATCTTATTTCTATGGTAGTTAATATTTGTTAAAACTATTTTAAATGCTTAATTTGCAACATTAAGTCAAACGTTGTTATAGTATTATCCAATATGTGTTCAATGAGATAACCGATAAGCCGGTATGCAAATTTTATTAATTCTGTGAATCACATTGACTTCTCCGCAAAACGTCCTTTATTTTTGCAATTTTAATTTAATTTTATAATTTTAGTCTCAGGTAACGTATTATTTCGTCATAAAATATCTTAAGAATCGGTCAAATTGTACACTTTGTATCAGGAATTTGAAATATTTAATAGTGCAAAACATTTTGAATCAAAAACCTTAGTTGTTTTCTAGTTAAATCAATAATTTTTTGGAAAAATTTCAAAAAATTTATTAGAATTTAATAGAAATAAAAAAGAACAAAAATTCGTAAAGAAAATTCTAATACAAATATTAAACAAATTTATAGCAATCTGGAAATATAGCCTTTGTACAAAGATAGTGTTAATCATCGCGCGCGCGCTCCACATCGTTTGACTTCAAATCTTCAACAAGATAGAAGTCTGCGCTTGTACGAGCCTTTGCGAGTCTAATAGAACTGTTAGATGTAGTAAAAAAGACCTTGTCAAAGCACCATCTGAACGAGTATTGGGACAGTTTATCAAAAACCGTTTAAAAAACGATCAAATTTTTATTCAACGAAAATTTTGCACTAATTAAAATAATCAATGTTGTTAAACTTTGCTCTAAATCATATTTTTAGAACATGATTTTGCTAATTAGTTTCGATTCAATTGTTTTTTTTTAAAAATTTCTTAAAAAATGTCTAAAATACCTTGGAAATGCGCAATTTGGTTTTGTTCAATTTGCGTTTTGCACTTTTTAAATTTGAAAACAGGTAATTGATGTCCAACTTCTATAGTTTATCATGGTCACTGCCATCTGTTTCTTAATAATCACTGCTGTTGTCAAATTTTAATGACCGAAGATTCTTGTTTTTCTAATGATGACTATTTGTTTTTCAACTTTTGAAGTGCTTATTAAATATTACGGAAGAATTAAATTATAAAAATAAATAAAAAGTGCTAAGAACCATGGAACGTGCTTGGCTGTGGCGGTAGCAGCGTTTACTCGCAGAGAGAGAAGGCCGCATAGTGGGCTTCAAATTCAGTTATGTGCAGTTGTCTTGAGTGAATGTGTGCAGTCAAGCAAGCTGTAATGTTTCACTTCAGCTAGTTCAATAACACAGCACGTCCTTCTGTCAACTTACGAAACAGCATCCGCTAGTGACAGGACAGTGAGCCAACTTTAGCAGCCTTCGGATAGTTTCTTATCAGAATCGAATTTCTGATACAGAAATAAAGAGCATATATATATATATGCTTAGGCAACGTCTACTAGCAACGATCGCTTTAAGATCCATATGTTGTTGAGTTCACAAATTGTTCAGACCGATTGGCCTTAAATTATAGCGTTCGGCTATAAAGAATGCGATCATCTGAGGAAGTCGTTATTTCGTTTGGATTTGGCCAAAACAAGCTTTTAAACTTTTAGTTTGCCACGATAGAATGCGAATTATGATTGCTTCTTGTGGGTTGCATGTCTCTACGGCTGCACCACAATTTTTGAGAACCAAAATAATACGGAAACTTACAGTGAGTTTCTAAACTGCTGTGATAAGAAAATTCTAAGTCTGAGAGTATAACCGACGACTAATTCGTCGTGTTCTTATGTTCTACATGGATGAACAGCCATGCACGAGATGACTTCGACAGTTTGTTAACTGAGATCCCGTGGTCTTCAGAATACTACGAGTGTAAACCACGGTGAAATCACAAACATACAGAAGCGCCGGGCTAAGCTGGCCTCGCAAGCTGCAGCCGAAAGCTGGTGTTCTTCTACTCGAGACAACTTTGTAATTTTCGCGTTCCTAATGGAGTTGGACAATCGAGGATATTCAAGGTTGACTGTTTCAAACGAATTTGCACGTCAACTAAGTCTGTGTGTGAGTCAAAATGCAAGCTAGTTTCTGTGTTAGTTTTTTAAAGTTTATCCTTATCGACTGGAACCAACAGCTAGTTGAGTTTGACAAGGTCGGATTTAACAAAATCAAGTTTGGTTGGTGGAAGCTTTTACTAAATCTATAAAGCAACCAGGACGTTCGAATTCTTCTTAGGTTGAGGCACATGCTGCGAGATTAACAACCTGAAACGACAAGAGCACTGGTTTTCTATGGCAAGCAACGCGTCGGGCAAGTATTTTCTTGCAGCAGACCGTGTGTGGCTAAGTCTAATCCAATTTGCACCTTAATAACAATAAAGTCATCCACCCAGGCGAGCTCTCATTGTAGCCGAAATTCTTGGCATGTTGAAACGCTGCTTGTAATCTAAAGGTCATGAAACATTTCACGCATGTTCGAATAAAGTGCGTTCAGATTTACATGACATGAACCGATCAGTCGCAGAGTTTAGCCCTTTCTGAATCCGTAAGATTATCAGTTTTGGATTAAGTTTTGTTTTCAATGAAGTTTAGTTGGGATGATCTTAATAGCTCCATCTATTAATAACCTGGTCTAAAGCAGAAGAAAGTCTGCTCGCTAAATCGTACCCCTAGGAAGAGTAATTTTTGGTGATTAGACGTGCGTTCAAGACCGACATTGCCTTACTGCTGCTGGCGATTTGTGTCGACAAATACCGGCAGCAAGACCGATACCAACCAATGTTTGAAGTCGTCTTTTTGCCTTATTGGTATAATACGCTGCAATTTAACCAAATAATCCCTCAAGTGGTGTTAGGCCGTTCTTTAAAAAATGGATTATGTACTCGGCGTGCTCGATCTTGTCGATCTTCCTTCTGGTTCGTTCGATCGCGATCCGATCGCAAGCTTTCGAGGAGTTGGTCCGTGCACGCAAGGATCAGAAAGATTTTCGACGACTAAACCTGGATGAACGAAGTCAGTCAGGCTGGCATAAAGTACAAAAAAAGATTGACCTTATCGCGCGCTTAAAAAGCTGCCCACTTTGCTGATCTTGAATCTTCTTTCTGTGACTTGATCAGAGAGAAACCCCACCTGCATTCCCTGATTTGTTTGCTTTCAATGGTTGGAACTAGCCTTGAAATCATGCTAATGCGGCTGTTGTTTTAGTAAGAGCCCTTTTTGACTCGCTTCTAATGGCTGTTTGCTTCGCTCGTTATTGCATTCGTCGTCTCAAACTTCAGACTTTTGTTTTTATGGTAGTTTCAAACTTAGAAACTTGTTATGGTTGAATTTCTTTGTTTTAAAGTTTGTACAAAACTTACAAGACCGTCATCGAATCGAGACAATCTGTCCAGGGTTTTGAGAAACACGATTGATCCCCACCTATTCGATTGCAATTCGAACTTCATTTGCTATGAGTATTCGAGCTTGAACCGGTTGAATGTTTGTTTGCGTGCATTTTCCTTAGATAAAAGTTCAGCTTTTTAGGTCGTAAATGCTTTCTAACTCTACATGCTTTGTTTTGGCTAATTTCAGAAAAGTGAATTTGAGCTTGCATGAGCGGCAGACTTTTAGCGCCATCAATTAACACAGCTCTCCAATGCAGCTCCTCTCTTTTTGATGTATGATAAACAAACGAGAAGGATGTACTTGCTCTTTGAAAACAATCAGAAAATCGGGTTTTTGATTCTTTATAGATATACAAAGATTGCTTTAAATCTTTGCTGATTTGCTTGCACAACTAGGAAACAATAAAAATGCCCAAACAAATTTTATCCCATGTCTGAACACATGTTCAGATACTTAAACCAAATCGATGTGCTGTTTACAAAACATCGGAGCAAGCTCGATTTGAAAGAAAAAAAAAACTCATCTATAATCGCCATCCCTATTGCACTTCTTTAGTGCGTAACAGTTGTTAAAAAATAGTTTTTATCTCTACCATCTTTTTTTAAATGGTATTTCAATCGGCTAGCTGAACAAAAGATTGCTACACATTTTGAGAGTTGTTTTGAAAAACTCAAAACTTTTTTTGAAAATCAAAAAAATCGCTAAGAGTAAACAAAGAATGTCAAACATTTGCAGCATTCAAATTACGCAGACATGCTTCCAAATTGCTCGATTAGGTCGCGAGCTGCGCCCTGACCAAAAACTACGCATTTAATTTTTGCTCGATCTGTGACACCAGCCGACCTATGATGAAGTAAGAGCTACTTTTAGATGTTCAACAATAGGTAATAACTTTCTAAATATATATTTAAGTAACTTTAACCTAAATGGTCAATCACGCCCCTAATTAAGCGAAAGATAAACGTTGATGGTTATCATCTTCAAATTATAAGAAATTAAATTTCTCAATTCTTGAACATAATTTTTTACAAAATTTTGTTAAAAATTTGTTTACTTTTTGTTTAAAAACACATTTTGTTATCAAAGTCGAGGTGCGTGTTCACCTAGATTGTATCATTATTTACATGAAGATAAAACAACTGCCCCTGTAGAGTTTAAACCCAGTTGTGTGTGGTCGGCTGAGATGAATGTGCGCGGCTAAGCTCCTATTACCGTTTAATTACAGCCAACTCTTCTGTACAACTAGTAGTTCGCAGAAGCAGCGGCTCCTTTTTTTTTATGGACTTACGGCAAAAGAAAGCGCTTGTTGGTAGAAATAATCAACTTCAACAATTTTTAGGTTGTCCTCTCTTTGGGTCGGTTATTAAGGCGAATTGGGAGCACAAAGTACTAAACAGAAGAAGTTGGTGAGTCGTGGCAAGTAGGCAATTAAAAACTTTTTTTAACTCGACTGGTATTGTTCGTAAGTCTGCCTCCAGCAGTGTTATCAATGCCAGCCGACAGACAATCCGTAAGATAATTTGTAAGACTGCTACTCCTTTGTAATTTAAAAAATACCGCACTCCCTCTTTTGAATCATCGCAAAGGTATGTGTGTTTACTTCTTTTTTCAAAACAACATGATTTTTAATTAAAGTCAGGTAAACTTCAATCTTTGGTCTTGATAGGGACGTTTATTACAACCATACTTTGCAACAGTAAAATATCATTTGAATGATCATACCCATTCACTGTGGGATCTTCGCAAGGGTGCCGCTGTATTTCCAGCAGGTCAAACTGCGAAGACGGTTCAATGATGATTGAAAGCGGATTCTGTGCGACGGAAGCGCTTTCGATTGGTTTCACCATGAATTGTATTAAAAACTACTTTGAATTAAAATCCCCCTGTGCAGTTGTTTTATTGTTTTTGACAATTCATATTGCTAAAAACTACGAATGTTGAGATGTAAACGTCTTAGCGCACACATCTGGTCGTATAACTAGGCAGTTCGTCCGACATGACGCAACGATTTGAGAGTTTGTCTGTGTGTTCACCAAATCTAAAATTTATCGACAATTTCATGGGAAGCGCTCGTTGAAACAGTTTGAGATGACGATTGTCATCACGAAAGTACTAACAAGCTCTAAAATAGCTATTACGCAAGCATATTTTTAAAATTCAATTCAAGCGTTATGAAATTTGCTCATCGCAAATGCCAAATTTGTGTCTAGATACTCTTGCAATTATAGAAGTTCAGCTAATTATTATTGTTGGTTTTGGATGTAAAAATAAACTTATGCTGGTAAATGCATTAGTTTCTTTTCTATCAAACTTTGATCCCAAAGGTAGACTCAGAGGGAAGTGCTCGCAACGCGTCCAGCTCGGCCATTGTTGCGCTACCAAGCATTATTTTATAAGCTTACAAGAAAGTGTATTATGTTTGTGAGCAAGTTGCATCGAAGCCAGCTGGTTCAAGAAGACAGCACGTTCTCTGTCGACCTATGGGGTGACGCCCGCCAGTGACAGTAGCCAATCCTGGCAGCCTTCGAGTTGTTCCTCCTCGGGCTACAGTTCCTAATGCAGAAGTAAAATAAATAAAATAAAAATTTAAACTATAAATTAGTGAAATTTTTGCGTTGAAGCAAAAAATCAATTAACAACATTATATTCCACCGTATCAAGTTGGCTAATAATAAGTTTTTTGCACTCAAGAAAATTCAATTTTTACCCGCTTTTGACCTTTTGAAACTAACAATATCGAAGGAACATGTGGAACTAAGCAATAACTAGGCTCTCTTGAAGAAGAGAAAGCGCATAGTCGGAATACGAAGCCGACTGTGGGCAGTTGGCACGGGTGCATGTGTGCGCCGAAGACGTTGTTAGTGCTTAATCACGGCCAGATTGAGTGCAGCTGGTCCACAGAAGCAATAGGTCCTCCTGTCATCCTACAAGTGATTCTCATCAGTGACGGTAGCCGACTTCAACAACTTCCGGGTCGTTTTTGTTCCAGGCCAGTTGCTGAACTAGCAGTGCAAGAGTTGCATTAAATTGGATAAACATTTTTTTACTCGCGAAAAATTCGATTTTCATCCGTTTTTTGAGCCTTGTGCTCTGAGAAAATTGCCTTCATAACGCTGGCCATGCTCCTAGCCGACCTTGCTTGCCGCACGTGAACGCCAGCTAGCTTCTGCGGTTGATACACTGCTGAAGGAGCATGCCCTCCGGAGACGGACTGCCAGCTGGCACAGCCAGTGGATCCTTGTGGTGAATCAAAATCGTCGCGGACAAGTTACGAGGACCGAATTACCAAAAGAGACGATGTCGTGATTTGCGGTTATGGCGTAGGTTCTGAGTGCGATGTTCGTCGCAGTGCTGGTCGCACGAAGACAGCTGTTTGGTAAGTCCATCAGCAAATGCAGTGCAACAACTTACACTAGCATAGCACGGTGGTCGGCAGCTCGGTGCCGACAATAGAGTAGTGCAAGACAAACTAGAAGAAGACCGTCCGGCGTCTAAAGCACGCTTCCTCTCACCAGGACAATGACAAGAGCATCAGCAGGACTCACGCTTTGCGTCACACACTAGGACATCATTCAACTACCAACGGCTTACTACGCAACTACAGGTTCACTTACCCGCCTACTGCTTGATAATACTACTTCAGCAGGACGACACAGCTGTAAATCTCGAAATCCAACACAACACCACTGAGACAGATGCGCTTGCTTGCAGGTCGGTGCTGCTCAGCTTTGTAACAAATTTAGGTCCTTATTTTAAACACCGGCTTCTCGCTTTTAATTTCATTTCCTACAACCGAATCTATTTTTAACAAATATAAACATTTTCTTTCTTTCCCTAGGTTGCTATTTTCTGCCCAAATCTAACAATTATTACACCAAATAGTGGTGTAAATGATAGTGTACTTCTGTAGCCATAGTGTTCTTACCATAATACAATACTTTACTTACTTTCAATCGGTTACTTTCCTTAGCTCGTTGTTTTTGGACGGCTAAGCCTGGTCTTTGTAAGCCACCGTTTTTCCTTCCTCAAGGGCTTGAGAGAACTACACTGCGACTCTTTTCTTTTAAATAGTAAGAGCATAGATTTTGGAATAGGCCACTCTAAAGCGGAGATAATCCGGCTAGTGAAATTCAACCATGCAAGGCTGTTTTAAGCAATATGGCTAGCAAATGGTAGCAGCATTTCGATATAAAGAGGAACCATCTCGCAGGACTCAAATTTAGCTGCGGCAGTTTACTTTAATAAGGCTTGCTGGTCAAAAATGATAGCGAAGCGCACCTAGAAGAGCAACAACTGCCTAGTAAGATCCACACCCGCCTACGTACGACCTCTCGAAGAATTCCTCTTGCTATCTCACTACTAGAGTAGGCCAAGAAGTAAGAGATTAAACATGTTGCATGAACCGAGGATTCTCGAAGCAAAGAACTCGTAGAGCGAAAGAGATTAAAGATTGCAGTTGGAGATTAGCATTTCCCTGTTTTTGTGATTAGTTCAGGTGGAAGAACAAATGAAACAAAATAAAGGTTTAATAAATAAAATAAATCAGCATTGATCAAAATGATGTTAATTTCAAACTTTTAAAATTTGGTTAATCACCTGGTTACCGTTTGTTTATTTTCAAAAAACTGGAAAACAGAAATAAGCATAAAGTAAATCATAAACGATGCTTTCGTACTCGTTACTAATTACTTTTATCTTTATTTTACCTGCGCCAGGTACTTCAACTGGGTGATAAACCACCCGAAGTACTAAAGCTGGCATTGTCACTAGCGGGCACCACCCGGTAGATCAACAGAAGACGTGCTGTCTTCTTACCCAGCGAGAAGGACCAGCACAACATGCTCAGCAGGGCACATTCATTCAAGACAGCCCACACCCAGCTGGGTCTGAACTCGATGCGCGGTTTGCTGTTTTTCAAGCGAATGTTTCTACCACTTGACTAAGCATTGCCCTTTGCGACTGTTAGCCGTTTCGAATTTCTCGTGTCTTAAATTGTCTGCTTTTACAATAAATTTGATCTAACTTTGTCGCTTTTGAAGTAAAGCAGACAAACACCAAAAGCGGAAACAAGCCGTTTTCCTGGTTTAGTTTGAACTCTGAAATGCTTATGAATCAAAGGGTTGAAGATGGGAGTATGGTAATAGTGCCCAGCCATGCTCAGCGAATCTGTTCAGAACAATCGCATACACGCTTTGTGGCAGTCAGATCAGATGTGTCTCCTACCGTCCTGCCATGGTTATTCTCGGTCGTCGCTCACTCATGACCCCTAGGTCTCGATGAATGACGACACACGCATTGGCCAAGGTTTCAAGGTCATCCAGTCTTGTCGTTTTGAGTGTATCCTGCCCGATTTGCTCGTGAGTGTAGGCAACTTGGCGGCAGCTTGTTTGTCGATAGCACCATGTGTATTGCCGCTTTTAGCCGATGATGTGCTAGAAAGTGCACTTCTTTGCATCAAACTCCATGGGGACTACTTGCATGCGCGGCCAGTGTTTACCTTTTGTTGCGAAATAGAGTGCCGTTCCTTATTTGAAAAGATCGTATTTGTTCATGACCTCAGGCGGACACTCAATTCGAACCTATCGCGGGCGCAAAAGACTTTTCGTACAAAGCACTACTTCTGAGGCTAGCACAGTAACTGTCGCAGCTAAGGGCGACATTCTGCTTTCACCGGATCGAATGCACTTGCTCTGCACAGTCTTCTTCGCGTACTACTGCAGCCGCCGTAAGAACGCTCTTGGAGCGCACTTGGTCCAGTGTTAATGATGTTTGCTTGGAGAGAAGAGCGCGTGTTGGGGTTCGGAGCCAGGCGTATGCGGTAGGCTTAGGTGAGTGTACGCGAGCAAGTGACGGTGCTGCTTTGTTTTAGCTAGCCTGGACGCAGCTGGTGCTCGCTAGTAGTGGTAGCAGCTCTTAGCAACGCTTGGGTTGTCTCTGTTTGAGCTGATCTCTCGAAGCATAGGTAATAATTGAAAAGAGAGACACTGCAGATGGACTTGTCAACGACTCATTGTCGTTGGTGAGCTCTCGTCGGGACAAACAGGCTTAGTTTGGACTCAGCCGCAAGAAGTCGAGTCTGGCTGCGACTGCGAGCTGCAGTATGCCATGCTTCCGCTGCTATTCAAAAGGCGACACTGTGGCGCGAGTTGCCTACGTTTGGAGCCTGTTGGGCGTCGCCCTCCTTCTCGTGGACCTTGCAGTTTGGTTCATTAAGTCGATTCGAACTAAACCTGGCGGTGTCACAATTACCACCTCCGATCTTTGATGCAGACAACATGCGACCGGACAGGGAGGAATGCGTTTGTGGGTATTCAGTTTGATTATCAGTTTCTGCTCGCTAGCATGGTTATCGTTTTCTGTCTCCTGGCGAGCCGCCGCTGACAGAACTGTCTTTTTAATAAGCTACTTGTTGATCTGAATTGTGATAGCTGTCCGGTTCTCGACAACAGTCGCTGTCAACGCATAGACACCGGCGATCAGGGCTAATCTATGGAAGCATGGCTGGGGAATTTGGCCTCTGACAACTTTTATGCCAAAGAAGTCTGACTCTTGACAGTCAGGAGAGACTTGCTTCCGCATCAGGAAGTTGGCTGCAAACAAGGCTAGAGGGCTGTCAGAGTTGGGTACTTTCACTGACAGACGCTGCTCCGCAGGTCGACTGGAGGACTCTACTTCAACGAGCTGACTGCTTCAGGCCAAGTGCGGCTGAGCAGCACCGTTTGGGTCGCGCACACTTGCTCGAATCGGCTGCACACAGCCAAGGCTCGGATCTACTGCGCGCTCTGTCTTTTCCAAGTGGATGCTGCCCATCACTTGGTCAGGTACAACCTTTGTGTTAAATTATTGTAAGTCTACCAAAACTCTGTAACATTCTATAGACAGTTAAATTAATTAAAAATAATTAACAAATTCAATTCGACTTATAAAAATTAAAGATAATGCAGAATCAGAAATCGAGACTGATTTGTAAAAGCTCACATGGAAGGTCAACGTTATTTTCTGGATTAAAAGTTGAACCTAGTTTCTTTTGAACTAGTTTTATGTGCAACTGTTGCCACAAACAAGACTCCTCGATGCCTCAGGCTTCAAATTTGACGCAATTTTTTGAATGTTTGCATTAAGTTATAAAAGCTTGAGTCCAAAAAGCTGCAATGTTGAAACAAGTTAATGTCGGGTGTAGACTTAGAAGATTAGTGTCGTGACATTTGTGACGGCAGTAGGGTTGTTTAACCGACTGAAACAGTGTTCGACTGTAATCTTGTCAAGCTTGTTTAATTTTTCTTCTTGCTTAAACTTACTTACTCGTAGGTCAATATTGTTTGGATTGGAAAAGAGAAGGTACGCTCCTAAAGCTCTGTGTGTGGTATTGATTGCTTCCTCCATTTAGACAAGCTATTCATAGCAGTTTAAACGCGGATGTTTTACGAGCATGGGTTGACAGAAATGAGGAAACATTTTTTGAGAGTTGAGGCAAGATCACGATCAAATCGATTAACGTACAGTAATAGCCGGACGACTTGACGTGACAATCAGTGAATAAAAGATGTTTTACAGAGGATTTTTATCAACCGTAAAAGCTGCTGTTTATAAAAACGCAAAAAAAATTTGATACGCTTGCGTCGTCGCTGCTGTTGCGAAACAAGCCTGTGCAAGTTTGGCAGTGTCAACAGTTCTCGAATAAGCGTCATTTCTTCTGCAAAGTAGTGCATTTTTGTTTTGTTATATTTGGTTGAATGTTGTTGACTGTTTTTTTGGACATTTCTGCGAATCCTGAATTCTGTCGCACAACACCTGTAAAGGTTGGTATAAAGCCTCACCGTTTATAATTTTGTTCAATGATGCTGTTATTGAATTTTTTTGACATTTTAATGATAGGATTGAAGTTTTGCAAGTAGTAACAATATTGTTTAAAACAACAACTTCGTGCAGTGCTCGTGTTGTGATATATTGTTAAAGTGATTTTGTTTGAAATTAGTTTTTAGAGCACTTTTACAACACGGAGTAATTTTTTGCACGTGGGAACAGTTTGTTGCGGGCCGATTCAGGCGTAGAGCTGAATGTGGATGGACCAAAACAGACGTTGAAAGCCAAACATTTTTATTGTAGACGCATTTACCAACTTGGAGAGGAGAGGGGGGGGGG
>JACCHV010000669.1:0-15902 GCA_018907245.1 Eupristina koningsbergeri | reverse complement strand
CGAGTTGCTCGAGGGTTCGAATACCAATCGAGACAAGAAAAGTTGCGAAGACGTGGCGCACAGTTTCCAGGTGGGTTAAAAAGGCTATACAGATTCATCCGATCATAGGGTAGTCTCAACAGATCGCAGTAAAAAACTGCTCTGCTGCTTACAACCCCTTGACCAGTAGTCAAGTCGTCTTCAAGCGATCTTGCACCCCGACATTCTCCACACAAAGTTGTATGGAACCAACAACCGGCAGACTGTTGGAGTCTGCTGGCAACGTTAGCTATGGGGTTAAGGCTGCAAAACAAAGTCTTGCATAGGAGTACCTCCCGACGCCGGGGCACTGCAGTATTGTCAAGCTGTCTAGGTGGGGTTCCAACTTAGAGGCATTCAGTTGTAATCCCCCAGATGGTAGCTTCGCACCATTGTCCGATCGGACAAGCGCATAAACCAAATGTCTGAACCTGCTGTTCCTCTCGTACTAAGCAGGATTACTATTGCGACAACATGTTTGACAGTAGGATAAAACTAACCTGTCTCACGACGGTCTAAACCCAGCTCACGTTCCCTATTAGTGGGTGAACAATCCAACGCTTTGCGCATTCTGCTACGCAATGATAGGAAGAGCCGACATCGAAGGATCAAAAAGCAACGTCGCTATGGACGCTTGGCTGCCACAAGCCAGTTATCCCTGTGGTAACTTTTCTGACACCTCTTGCTGTAAACCTTACAAATCAAAAGGATCGATAGGCCACGCTTTCGCGGTCTGTATTCGTACTGAAAATCAAGATCAAGTAAGCTTTTGTCCTTTTACTCTACGCTAGGTTTCCGTCCCAGCTGAGCTTACCTTAGGACACCTACGTTATTGTTTGATAGATGTACCGCCCCAGTCAAACTCCCCGCCTGACACTGTCATCGGCGCAAGTCACGTACTCTCGAAAGAGTTCGCTTAACAACAAGCACAACCAACCGAGGTTGGGAGATCTCGTCTTACCGAATAAGTAAGGAAACGATGAAAGTAGTGGTATTTCATTGTCGGCCGAAGCCTCCCACTTATGCTACACCATGCATGATTCTTCACAAAGTCAGACTAGAGTCAAGCTCAACAGGGTCTTCTTTCCCCGCTGTCTTTGCCAAGCCCGTTCCCTTGGCTGTGGTTTCGCTAGATAGTAGTTAGGGACAGTGGGAATCTCGTTGATCCATTCGTGCGCGTCCCTAATTAGAGGACGAGGCATTTGGCTACCTTAAGAGAGTCATAGTTACTCCCGCCGTTTACCCGCGCTTAATCAAATTTCCTTAAAGTAACATTCAGAGCACTGGGCAGAAATCAGAGATAGTCAACGTCCGTCTGGAACCATCTATCTCCTCTGTTTTAATTAGACAGTCGGATTCCCCGAGTCCGTACCAGTTCTAGATTCGACCGTTAAGCGCCGAGGGACCCACTCGTGAAAGCGGAAGTCGAAGTCATCCCCAATGACACCGCACTACTAGCCCACGCGGCTTGCGCCGCGCACGCCCGAACGCAGCATCAAAGCGTCCAACGACGACCCCCTCGGCCCGGCCTCTAGAGCCAATTCTTTTCCCAAAGTTACGAATCTAATTTGCCGACTTCCCTTATCTACATTATTCTATCAACTAGAGGCTGTTCACCTTGGAGACCTGCTGCGGTGATGGGTACGGCCGAGTCGGAAATTCAGTCAGGCCTCTCCCGCCGTTTCACGGACCACTTGAAGCGCTCGGGACACCGCAGCAACCGCAGTGCTTTACAACTTGTGTGACCCTATCGCCGGCTGAACCGATTCCAGGGTCACGCCAAGTTTGAACCAGAGAAGAAATCTCTGGCCCGGACTCCAAGCAGTGTTGACGGGTTTGCTTGCGTTACCGCGCCTTGCGCCGTTTAAACAGCGCAATCTCCTCGACTCGGTGCAGGAATCTTAACCTGCTTCCCTTTCGGCCCTTGCGACGCGCTCCACAAAAGCAGTTCAACGTCGCCACTTCAAGCCAGCATTAGCCTGCGCCTTAGGACCGACTCACCCATGTACAATCACTGTGCACACGGAACCCTTCTCCACTTCAGTCTTCAAGGATCTCACTTGAATATTTGCTACTTCAACCAAGATCTGCACTTACGACGGCTCCAGCCGAGCTCACGCTCCGCGCCTTCGACGCCATCGCAACAACCTTCCTACTCGTTGAGCAATTTCCTTTCACTAGTTGCTTCAACGGCAGAGTATAGGTCCTCCGCTCTAGCGCCATCCATTTTCAGGGCTAGTTGATTCGGCAGGTGAGTTGTTACACACTCCTTAGCGGTTTCCGACTTCCATGGCCACCGTCCTGCTGTCAATATCAACCAACACCTTTTATGGGGTCTCATGAGCGGAGACTTGGGCACCTTAACTCCGCGTTTGGTTCATCCCACATCGCCAGTTCTGCTTACCAAAAATGGCCCACTTGGAGCACAGCAATCAAAGTCGAGTGTTCAACTTAAGTAACACTGACAACATAACCATTTAGAGTTTGAGAATAGTTTGAGAATAATACATCCCAAGCACTCTAATCGTTCGCTTTACCGAGTATATCTGCTCGCATGCTCCAGCTATCCTGAGGGAAACTTCGGAAGGAACCAGCTACTAGATGGTTCGATTAGTCTTGCGCCCCTATACCCAAATCAGACGATCGATTTGCACGTCAGAACCGCTTCGGACTTCCATCAGAGTTTCCTCTGACTTCGTCCTGTTCAGGCATAGTTCACCATCTTTCGGGTCTCAAAGCCTGCGCTCGGACTCCACAACAGAACAAGTTCTAGTCATGGGTCGATGCTGCTCCTCACACAACGAATCATGCAAGGATCCCATCACAGACACCAAGTGTCCCACTTTCATTTCGCCTTTGAGTTTTCCACCCAATGACTTGCGCAAACCTTAAACTCCTTGGTCCGTGTTTCAAGACGGGTCAAATGGGTCACCGACTAGACACCGAATGCCGGTCGAGAGACGTCCACCGAAGCAACGGGCTGCCGGATGAAACGCATGCGTCCCAGTCCGACAGTGTCGAAACTCCTCTGACCGCCCCACATTCGATCAGTCTTTGCAGCCAGACTCATGCGCCGTCCACCCGGTCCGGGTTTCCAGTCCTTGCGGACTGGTCCTCTTGGCCAGACCTCAAACGCCGAGTCCAGCTCATTCGGCGCACTCTGTGCGCAAGTGCACCATTCACCAAGCACAACAATCGCCTGCCTGGGACTTTTCAGAACCCCAAACCGACAAATTGCACCTGCCAACGGCTAAATACGCACTGGATACGTCGGCTCCATCTGCTTCCACTATAACGGTTTCACGTTCTCTTGCACTCTCTTTTCAAAGTGCTTTTCAACTTTCCTTCACAGTACTTGTTTGCTATCGGTCTCGTAGTCGTATTTAGCTTTAGGTGAGGTTTACCACCCGCTTTGGGCTGCGTTTCCAAACAACCCGACTCCAAGAACGCTTCACTCTGGTGCGCGGCACGACCAGACTGGTGTAAAACCATCTGTGCAGTTGCGTTCCAGCAAAACCTAGACCGCGCCAAACACACCACATACGAAACGCTCCAAACGCTACACCAGACCGAACCCGTAAAGAGCTGGTCTTTAAGCGCTGAGCTGTTCCCCTTTCACTCGCAGTTACTCCGGGAATCCCTGTTGGTTTCTTTTCCTCTGCTTACTGATATGCTTAAGTTCGGCAGGTAGCCATACACAACTCAGGTGAATTTCTACCATCTTTCGAAAGTAACGGTGCTTCCCCACTGCTCACCGACATCATCACCTCCTTTCGTCTCAACGTTGGGCTTCACTGAAAAGACGAGCAGCAACAAAGAGGCAAGCAACACCGGTGGCAGCAACACCTCAACAGTGCGTTGACGACTGCAACGACTGTCTTCTGGTGCAGTCGCGTAGAGCACACTGCCAGCAACAAAGATCTTTGACCTTTTATAATCACACCCTGAGTTGTATATACCGATGAGCAAAGCCCAACGGTGCAATATGCAATCGAAAACATATCACTCATAACATCTGTAATTCGTGATTCTTGACGCAATTCACTGCGTTCTTCATCGACCTACGAGCCAAGTGATCCACCGATATAGCTTGAATATAGTCAACTTTTGATAAAAATAATAACAATGTGTAGCCTGGGCGCCCTCCACGGGGTCATTGAATCTCGAAGCCCGGCTCCGTCCTCTCTAGAAAAGGAAAGAGCAAGCCATTCTGCCGTCCGACATCATTGCAGCCACGGTCACGCCAACAGGCACAACTGCTCAGTCGAACACAGATACCCAGCTGGAGCCGTTCCGACCATTCCACAAAGATAGGAAGTGTCGACGCCTACTTCGACGAAACACGCTGACGACAAGTCGCCAGACGCTCGCGCCGAAGTGGCAACGTTTGATGATGCTGTTTGTTAGTGATCCATCGGCAGGTTCACCTACCGATACCTTGTTACGACTTTTACCCGGTTCAATCCATCGCGATCAAGTCACTTTCCTGCTGTATCGGAGGTAAATCCGACGGCAGCCAGTCCGTGAATTTCTCGAAACGAATCAGTCCCGGGTAGCGACGGGCGGTGTGTACAAAGGGCAGGGACGTAATCAATGCAAGTTGATGACTCGCATTTACTTGGAATTCCTCGTTCATGAGGGAAAATTTCAACACTCAATTCCAGCCGTAATAGTACCTCAACTGTTTACCAAACCCTCTCGGGCGAGGACAAGCACGCTGTGACCATCATTGTAGCACGCGTGCGGCCCCGAACATCTAAGGGCATCACAGACCTGTTATTGCTCTATTTCTTGAGACTTGCAGTCTCGAATCCAGCTAAGAACTCGCGCGGACAATCAATCCAGCAAGTATTTAGCAGTCAGAGTCTCGCTCGTTATCGCAATTAAGCAGACGACTCACGCCACGAACTAAGAACGGCCATGCACCACCATTCATCAAATCATGAAAGAGCTTTCAATCTGTCAATCCTTATGATGTACTGGCCGGGTGAGGTTTCCCGTGTTGAGTCAAATTAAGCCGCAAGCTCCACTCCTGGTGGTGCCCTTCCGTCAATTCCTTTAAGTTTCAGCTTTGCAACCATACTTCCCCCGGAACCGAAAGACTTTCGTTTCCGTCCATCCGCCCGCCAACGACTCAAAGCCACTGGCGGATTGATAGTTGGCATCGTTTACGGTCAGAACTAGGGCGGTATCTAATCGCCTTCGAACCTCTGACTTTCGTTCTTGATTAATGAAAACACTCTTGGCAAATGCCTTCGCTCTAGGGCGTCTCGCTGCGGTCCACGAATTTCACCTCTCGCGCAACGATACGAGTGCCCCCAGCTGTTCCTGTTAACCATTGTCTTGGCCGACAAAACCAATAAAACTCGGCCCAAACCTTGTTCCATTATTCCATGCACCGGTATTCAGTCCTGAGACTCGCCTTGAGCACTTAAGCCGTTCAAAGTAATCCGCACCCCGTCGGGTCGCCCCGATCGTGGCACAAGTACTGCTTCTAGTCCACATCGTTAGATGCAACCAGTTGCAGTAGAAAATCCAACTACGAACTTTTTAACCGCAACAATAATTCTATACATTACGAGAGCTGGAATTACCGCGGCTGCTGGCACCAGACTTGCCCTCTCGTTGTTACTCATGGAATTGTTTACGTTCCATCCATTCCAATGCTCGACCTCAAAGAGAACAAGCTTGTTATTTCTCGTCACTATCTCGTTCAATGAACAGTGGATAAGTTGCGCGCCTGCTGCTGTCCTTAGACATGGTAGCCGTTTCTAAGGCTCCCTCTCCGGAGTCGAACCCTGATTCTCCGTCACCCGTCAACACCTCGGTAGTCCAATACACTACCGACGATAGTTGATAAGGCAGATACTCGAGTGCAACTTCGCCGACACAAGGTCATGCGATAAGCTAGGTTATCCAGAGTTAGCATCAAACCAGGAAAGGTTTTGCTCCGATAAGTGCACCAAACTCATTGCTGAATTCGGCTTTTAGCACGTATTGGCTCCAGAATTACCGCAGTTATCCGTTTAAAACGTCAAAGCACGTAGATTATATCTGTTGTATTGAGCCGTTCGCAGTTTCGCTTTATAATCAACTCTACTTACACATGCATGGCTAAATCTTTGAAAGAAACATATCAGTTCAGCCAGGATCAACCAGATTACTGCTTAGCTTTCTCACTAGGGAAAGTCTGCAAACCAATCGTCGCCGTATTATTCTATTATGTGTACCTTTACGACCACTCATATCTCCAACATCACACCAACTCCACCTCACTTCCAAACACCCGACCGCACAAAGCAGCCTACAATTCGCAATTCAATGTTCGAAATCCCATCTCTGCATTTGACACATGCCCCTTTTTCAATAAGACTGTATGTATGCAGCACAGGTGCATCTCAAGACAACCTCCATTGACAACTCTACAAACCTCTTTCAAGGACTCAGAGAGAAGCCAACCCAGCTGCCGAGAACACCCCCCGCTAGGCGGTGGAGCCACACAGAACCAGCTTCCTGCAACCGACTAGCCACAAGAAGCCAGCCCAACCACTTGCTAATCCCCTTGCTAACAGAGGAAAGCCAAATCAAACCACAACACTCACCAAACACCGCAAGTAAAAGCTCTCGCTCACTTGCTAACTCTCCTCTGCCAAGGAGAACCCGAACTTAATGCACCACGTGTGGGAAAGGAAAAACATTAAGAGCAAGCTTTCACTTACTCGCTAACCCCTTGCTACTAGGAGAAAGCCAATTTCAAAGCACACTAACAGTGAGCACGCCGTTGCAAGCCCTCACTCACTCGCTAACCCCTTGCTACTAGGAGAAAGCCAATTTCAAAGCACACTAACAGTGAGCACGCCGTTGCAAGCCCTCACTCCACTCGCTAACCCCTTGCTACTAGGAGAAAGCCAAATTCAATGCACACGCACGGCACGCACGCCGTAGCAGCCTGCTGCTGCTGCAATGACTGCTACGACGTAGCTAGCTCGCTTGCAATAGCTTCCCCAATGTAGCAAGCTTTTTTGTACCTTCGTTCTTTCGGCCAATTTTTCCTTCCACAAAAACACATAAAATGGCTATAACTAGAAAGTATGTCGTGTTTTTTGGAGTGCTGTTTTTGACCAAAATCGTTGAAATTCACTATGTGTGCACGTTTTAAAAAAACTATGTGTGTAGCGCCTTGCTCGACGGACTCACGATCTTGCTTTTTCTCCTTGATTTTTCAGTGCAATCTGACTACTTGTAATTGTGGTGCAAATATTGAATCTTTCACAACTTGTTCGATTAATAGTCTTGACAATATTGACTGGGTAATTATGCAGAAAACAGTTGCGATTACTGACACAATAAAATGTTGTTCTTTGTGGTTTAAATTAGATGCTATATGACTGAATTAGATGTAAACTTGCAAGCAATGTGATAGGACGTTTGTTTACCAGCAACAACTTGACCAGGTATGTCTGCAAAATTTGGGCCTTGACGAAATAGATGGAAACATGACTGGCGCGGTGCCAAAGGCTATGAAACGTTAAATGCTGGTAAGTTTGAATGCAAGACTGTCATCCTAGTGAATGGATTTGCAGACAGACTAGTTTAGAAATCATATCGAGCGGAAAGCAGAAATGGAAGCCCACAAGCAATTGCCCGTCACTTGAGATCATTCTATGTTGAGGCTTAGCTTCGAGTTTTGGAACTTGGCTTAGCTGTAGCAATCTGAAAGCTCTCGTTTTTGATGTAGAAAATCCGCTGACAACAGGAAGTTTGTAGTGCACCAACAAGCTTTACTTAATATGAAGAAATCGTTTATTTGTGGCAGGATGAGTTTTTGGGTTTAGTGTATCGTCTGGTCGACTTTAAGATTTGTTAATTTCTAATTTGAAAAACGCGTTGAGGCGAGCTTATTTGGCCCTTAACACCAATCTCAACTGCGGGAACGCCGTCTCCGCACATGGACTCGAGAAAAAACGAGTCTCAAAGACATTGTCTCATCTTATCAGAAACGCCAGCCAGCTTGTCAGCGAAGTTTGTTGGAGCAGAGCATGGCAAGAGATGGACCCAAAAATTGCTCAGCCATACACCTTTGGAAAGCAACTTCTGATCTGTCCTAGCACACGTTCACATGATAAGTTCGTGAAGATAACTGGTTCGAATTGGCTGACAAAAACCCGCGTCGGAGCCGTATGGAGCAAGCTGCGCAATTTCTACATTGTCCCTCACAATAGACTGTTTATTTATTTCCACAACTCCAGGCCCATCAGAGTTAGAACTCAAAGCTCAGATGTTGTATTCGGTACTGTACTAGGTCTAAGGCGCAGTATTACTGCCGATTGATGAGAAATGAAATAAAAACGTCAATCTCAATTTGGCCGGACCGCACTCGGCAAGACGTCTGAATCAGTTTGCTATAGAATTATTCCTGCCACATAGAACGACTTTCAATGAAAGCACCTGGACTCTCTGACCGTGAAAACTACGTTGTCCCACACTTGTGAAAATGTTTAGCTGTATTCTTTCTAATCCTGCCTATGGAATATATCTCCAGCTAAAATGTGAGCGTTCTAAAACGCTTTTAAAGGAAATTTAACAAAGCTTTTGCGACTAGAACCTTGGTACAACGTGAAGTCGGACCACAAACATTCATGAACCACAATTGTTGCGAGTCCCCCCTTCCCTGCGATTATTAGTCCACTTGTCAACTCCGCACCAGCTTTGAGTTTGCAAGCGTGGTCAACCGTTGCAATGTTTTGCATTTTAATTTATTACACCGGCGTACACAACGGATGATCTCAATATCTGGTCGCGCCTGCGTTTTGCGAGTTGCAAAAAGATTGTATCTGAATCGGTAGCTACATTGCAAAGCGAACTGTTCAGCGTCCACACTCTTAAAATTTATTCTATCGAGATCCTAGTGCTTGCCTTGCTGATTTCAACGCAAAATCATCAATCCCTAAGGCAATCAAGTACGAAACGGCAGTGAGCAGTCGGAGAGGTTAAGCGTGTGCCGACAGGTGGAACGAGACTTGCAAATTCGTTCGTGCAAGTCGATAAAAAGATTAAAACTAAGCTTTAAATTCTAACAAAATACGTCTAATGCTAACCTAAGCTATTCGTTCGTTACTAAGTTTTCCGAGCTGGACTATACAAAAGAGCGCTTGGCTGATTATGATCGGTAGTGCCGCCTAGAGAAAAGTGCACGATGAGCCCAGTTGTGTGCTAAAAACAGCTATGCCTAGTTGCAGTTACCTTCGATGCGAAGGACACACGGAAGCACTCGTTGTCTTGTTGACCTACCTAGCGCGGTGTGTGTCAGCTAGTAATGATCGGTTTCTGTTGGATCCCTAGCTATAACAGACCAAGCACGTACGCAGAACTTAGCAGTTAGCTATTAAGCAGATAAGAACAGTAACGGCAGGTAAATCATTCATCGAATAGGCGAGTAGAAAAGTCAAAACTCGAAACTGCGCGATCTCCCGTTGTCGAAAGTGCTGTTCTTCCTTCCAAAACCCACTCTCTTTTGGCGCTTCCAATGGCTTCGACGGTCTTCTGCAGGTTGTTTCATTGCGGATCGACTTCGAAGGTAAAACACGCGATAAGCTTGCTTCTCAGCCAGTTTGACAAACTTGAAAAGCGAAACCGGACCCTTGAGATCGCTATTGATTTCGCAGTTTTTGTCAAAAAACCGCAATTCCATAAGTAAACTGCTGCTGAGAGACATGCAAGGCCGAGTGGCACTAACATTGACTTAGAGCACTAGACGGTAAAGTTCAGTTTGTTTGTGGATAAGTCGACCCAGGTAGGACACACGAATCTTAGCAGCGACAAATCCGCAGCCAAATAAGAACACAGCGAGACACCGAGCAGCTCGTTCTGTCCTGACCTAAAAGACAGTGTTCGTCGAAGACGGTCATCGACTCCTAGCAGTTTTCAGTTTGACTCGTCAACCGAATCAGGAAAATTCAAGCACTTTTTAAAAGTTGGCCCTGTTTTTAGTGCAAATTTGCAATTAATACAGCGCATCTGCAGTCAAATGATATCGGTCATCTAAGTAGTTGAAAACAAATATTGAGCATGAAAACAAACAACTTCCGAAATGACCCGGAACTTGGACTCGCAACCAACTTTCTCTTACAATTTTTACAACAAGGGATGCTTGAAAAGTTTATTTGAAAAAACAATTACGACGATTTAATTTGATAAATTTGCTCAGCTGGCTACACCAAAGACGACATCCGCCATGCACCGGTGGTCATTTTCCTGCTGACGCCAGGTGAATCGAACTGCTCAAGTCTGTGAAGCAGGAAATCCGCAAACTATAAAAATTGACGAAAAATTCGCAAAAGTTCAAAATCAAGACCTAAATTTTGATTTTTCGACAAATCTTTTCAAAAATGCTTCTGATTTTGATCTTTTTTGATTGGGTGCTAAAAGCAAGCGGCCAGAAAGCAGTGGTATGCTAGAAGAAATCCATTTACAGCGTGCGCCATTTCAGCTTCCTTCCATGACAGCCTCGTGCACACGTGACGACTGCGACCAAAACGGAAGTTGTCTAGGTTTAAAGTCGTTGCCCATCTGTTTGTGTGACTTGGGGCGAGTGGGAAAGTGAGTCTTGCGTATTGCATAAAGTGTGCTGAGACTTCGGATCTTGAAACTTAAAATTTATTAAAAAATCCAGCTTGCACAAACTTGCAGGTTTTACAGCAAATTTACCTTAAAATCCGCAATGAACTGCAAGCTTTAATAGCCCCAAATTTAGCCGCTGCGAAAAGACTATTTGTTCAAGCCGTGAACAGTGCTCTGGACACGGACTTTGCGTTGGCGATCGGTCAAACTTTACTTGCTTATGTGAACCTGCATACAAAGGCAATGACTTGCTTAAATCTCAGTGAATTGCTAGTTTGCAGGAGAACGCTGCGATGTTCCGCGCCGTCACCAAATCGCCATCAAAAAGAATCGCAAGCGAAGTGCTCTGTCGTGGTTGTTGCCGTGCGGTCCTTCAGACTGTAGTTTTCGAGGTTTGTGCCTAGGCAGTAAGCGTCGTCATCTGTGTCTTTGTTTCTTGGGCTTTGTTGGTTCCAAGTGCGAGCGTAGTGTTTTCGATACAAGTAAGCTATTTTTTTTTTATTGCGTCTAGTTTTGAAAGTCTTGCAAATATTGCATCCAACGAGAATCTTCAATTAGTTCGTAGTATTCACTCTAATTCCCCAGCAGATTCAAAGTCAAATTAAAACTGTGTTTACAAAAGCCCGTAGCAAGTGCTTGATCTTACGTGCGTCTCGAGAAACGGAGTAAGACGATGCGCTGTGCCGTTTGAAAGACTTCGCACTGTAAGTTGATCAAACCAACTTGGGAAGATACTTTCGACTGACGGTACTTTATAGCGAGGCGTTCCTAAATTAGTGTAAACTGCCGTTGTTGTTCAAGAAAACCAAAGCATATCGATTCATTTTAAATTCATTTGCAGTTGCTCCTCAAGCCGGTGGCCTCACTAACTTGTTGACACTATGTTCAGCGCAAGAATGCAACAATCAAGGTTTATGCTTGGGTCCCAAGCGCTGCCTATTTGCATCTGTCATCTGGGCTATTATGGAAGTATAAATGTGAAAATGTAAGTTTTTTTTTCATTGTAAGAGGTTGGATTTTTAGCAACTGTTCTCGATGTGCGATCCGAGCGACTGTAACAACAACGGCATGTGTGTAGGCTCTAAGGATTTCTTTACTTGCCTCTGTCATCAAGGCTTCAAAGGCCGGCGGTGTGAGCAAGGTTTGTTCCCGTCTAGCCTTTAATCAAAGCAAAGACAACCTCAGTCAAAATGCAAAATTTAAAAAACTGGACTATTGTGCAAGCCCTTTTGTCCTGAACAGTCACAACAGATGGATAGACAAAAGTGGACTTAATTAAGACAACAAACACTCTTCTTAACACAAGCCGAGTAAATGACTAGTTTCAACCCTTCGACGCACTAGTTTTGATAGTGGTACCTTTCCATTCGAAAGGCACAATATTCTGGCGTCTCAATAAGAGCGAATTTCCATTTTTTTAAAACTCTAGAGAGCTGTAAAAATAAAAATTAAAAAGCCCAAATTAGTAGCTGAAAATTACAGATCCCGCTTAAAAGGTTGCATCATGATCGTTTACAAAACTAGTTTTACTCGCTTGCAACGCAACACGGGTTTTTCCTAAATTCGATTATTTTCAAGGAGCCAAACATTCGATCAATAGAAGCTTGACTTATTTCAATCGTTTGTGGCCAAAAAGGCAATTTAAAAGTGAAGAATTTGTGGAAGGGTTATCTAACTAAGCCAACTAACAAAATGACTCTAGCATCGTTTGCGCTTTGACACACTTCTTAGTCTGCTCGGTAAAAGGGACTTGCCTCAAGAGTTTAAAATCTGTGTATTCACAGACGCGTTTTCATCGCGTTGTTTGCAAATGGGGTAAGTCTGCTAAACTATCGTTTGACTACTCTAACCAAAAGCAGACTGCGCGTTCTGAACATTTTTGTATTATTTTGATTTTTTCTCGTCCATGCAACGCTAGTTTGTCCATGAAGTCAAAATAACTTTTCAAAACATAAAATTGGTCGACTGGATGTCAAATCAGAGAAAAGCCTGACGCATGGAAGCCGACATTACAAGCTGTAACCTCAGCCAACAAGCCAAACTTTTAGAAACAAAAATTACAAAACCTTGTCAAAACTGATAAAAAATGATGCCCAAATTGGGCAGAGAGCTCGTGTTTATTTGGCGTCGTCAGTTTGATTAAATTTCAACTTGCTCGACACCAATTCTTGTGATTTTTGAGGTACTGATCCAAAGGATCAAGTAGGCATTTTGCTTTAGCAAGATAGTGTGACCGTGTCTGCTTTATAGCCTGCAAATTTATTGAAAAATCCTGCTTTTTAGCTCAAAGTAAATTTGATTTTTAAAAAAATTGTTTATGTTTGGTTTTAAACTTGCTACCACTTTTTAGCTGCTGGCATTCCATGCGATTCCAGTGACTGCTCTCAAAACGGCATTTGCTTGGGCACAAAAGGACAGGTTGTTAACTTCGATTGGTCTTTGAAATGTTTTGATTTTAGGAAACTTGCATATGCAACCTTGGCTTTCATGGCCGCCAATGCGAGTCGAAGCTAAGCACAGACGTAGTGTCAGCTCTGTCGACAGATTTGTGCGACCTGAAGGATTGCAACAACAACGGATTATGTGTAGGCACTAAAGCAGCACCGGTGTGCTTGTGCAACCTCGGTTACTCAGGTTTTAGATGTGAAATCGGTATGTTTGTTTCAAGAAGTTAAATTGGTTTTTGTTATATTCTTGGCACAGTTTGTATTTAAACGTAGCTATCCAACAACAGTAGGCATCTTACAGGCGATCTCAACTGTGCAATTTTTAGGCATGCGCAGTAAAATTAAAACTTTTGCCTAAACTCCCTGTGAAACATACATTTGCCCTGAAAACCTAGCCTATTTAGGTTTTATAAAGTCCTAACAAGTTTTTTGTTTCCAGATCCTTTGTGCAGCTCCACTTTACAATGTTCGGGTCATGGCATCTGCTTGGGTACTCAAAGAAATTTTATCTGTTCGTGCAATATAGGTTGGACCGGTACTAGTTGCCAGATCTCTACCAAATAATGTTATTTCGATTTAAAAGAGATTATTAATAAATTTGTTTAAAATTTTATAATTTTTTAATATATTTCACGTTTTCAGCAACCACAACAAACATTGCTGAAAAATAGATTATTGTGAGGCATATTCAGACGTAAACTGAATGTGATCCGGAAAAGTTGGAAACGGCTTCAAAGCCAACTAAAGTCGCAATATCCGGATTAAAGATCAAACACACATTTATATACATAGAACAGGAATAACAATTGAGAATAGCATCGACAAAATAATTGTCGCTTGGACGGGATAAGTTAAGGTACGGCTAACTTCAAGACCAAACACTAATAACCACTACTTTTTCAATCTTTCGTAACTTAAACCCCTTTTCTTGCATGCAGTTTGCAACAAAGTTTTGACAACTCAGACAGGCAAATGCGTTTTTTTATATGTTTTCGAATTTGATTTACACTCCCAACAACTGAATACTGAACTTTTTAATGACAAAAGTATAACACCATCTACTGGCAAAATTGCTAAATTGGTAAAATTTGGTCGGTGGGTTTGATTTACCAAATAAGTGCTAGATCACAGATGTGGAAATCAACCTTAGTTGAGATTTATTGAATTCTTATCTACAGAGCAAGTTTATTCTCTGGACAAGATTTTTTCGACCTGATGCCGGCGCTTGCTTTATTCAGTGGTAGCAGTTGCAAGCGATAAGATGTTCTTGTGAATGCATCTCAGCGAGATAGGTAGTGTTTTCTTAATTTCAAGCTTTTGCAGGTTTTGACGGCGGAATTTACGTGTGCAAAACAAGCGTTTAAAAAACGAATTCCGTTGGTTGACAATGATCTAAGCCAAAATGACCAAAAGAAAGGAGTCGCATTACTTGCTGAAAATCTGGAAAAGACTCAGCTTAGAAGTGTAGCCGATGATGTGCAAAATATTGAATACTATTGCAGCCAATATGCTCAATTAAATTTCAAATTGTTTGAACAGCTATTTAAATATTTGCACTTATAATATAAGTAGTAAGATTTTAAAGAATTAGACACAATTTACGTATTGCAAGAAACTCGGTAATCCTGCTTGATGTAATCTTTTTCAAGATTTGTCAAGTAGTCCTCAAAGTTTTATTTGTCCAAAAAATATCTAATATGTGAAATAAAACTACGGTCATAGTTTGTTTTTAAGGAGAGCCATTGGTTTTTATGCAATCGTTGCACGTTTCTACCTTCGAGGACCGCTTTTTGCCTTCTCTGTTTCTAAGGGCGTGCTTAGTTACGTGGCAGACGCGTTCGCTTGAACAAAGAGCAGACTGCACAGTAGGGTTCAGTCCGGTGCGCTGCAGTTGCCTCGATGTGGTGTGCTCTGATCAGCCGGGCTGTGCTGTTTTCAGCTGGTTCCAGAAGGCAGCCAGTCCTCCGTCGACCCCTACCGGTTTGCGTCCGATAGTGACCAGTTAGCAGTCGACCTGACGGCCTTTGGGTTGTCTCTTTACTCTGGGAGCTGCCTTGAGAGCCACGCACCTAACGACCCCCCCCCCCCCCCCCGCGCCCCCCCCCCCCCCCCCCCCCCCTCCCCGCCCAGCGCCCCCTCACGATGACTACCACCACCTTCGACTTATACAGTTGTTTTTGAGGTTTTTTTAACAACGACGTGGGCCTTTTCGCTTAAATTCAATGTTCAAATTGTGCTAGGACAGCCACACTGGCCTTTATAAGAAAATATTACCCGTATAAGCTAATGCGTCAAAAGTTTGTCAACATCCATGTGCCTTCGCATGTTCAGTAAACCAAAACTCATTTTTCGATGACATAGCTTTTGGAACAACCAGAAAGAATTAAAACAACTGTCTCGCGATCAAAACCCTCTGAGTCTCGGCACAAAGACGTGCGACAGCTGAGTCAATTTTACAGTTTAGTCCGAACTTACTCAACCCACGGATGAATTGGAAGCTACTCCTGTGATATATTTTATTGTTTGTCATTGAAAGACGAGTTATTAGCAATTACTTATTAATCCCTAACTTGTGCAATCAATCTACTTGTGTTGAAGCATGCTTTTTATTCCGTATCTCGAATCGTATTCAGTTTACACCTGCAACGATTCCTGACAAGTTTAACTTGTTATTTGACATCGAATTCTCTGTTAATGAATGTTGAGCATAACAAATTTTATTAAAGAATAGATTGAGCTTGCATGGTTGAATCGCAGCATCCGACTCTATCATCCAAGCCATCAATCTAGATGTCCCTGGACAAACTTCAATTTAAG
>JACCHV010000668.1:0-13111 GCA_018907245.1 Eupristina koningsbergeri | reverse complement strand
TGAGAAAAGGCCGTTGACTTAGGTGTGTTTCAGTGATGGTTGTTGGCGGCCAAGCGATTGTAAGTTTGTGATGTTGTGGTTTAATGTGAGTGCGCACCTCTGGCCATCCTTCTTACGAGCCATGTTGTGCCACGATGAATCGCACTTTTAAATGGTGCGCGCAGAAAGGTTGGGATGAGTTGTCGGCTGGAGGGTGGGGCTAACTCTCTCATGGATGCTTTTCGAAGATTGATGCTGAAGAGCGAGAAGGCAAGACGCAAGCTGCCAGTGCACATAGTGCAAAAGAGCTTCTCTGGCCACCGGCAGAGGTTAATTTGGCTTCGTGCAGCGCATGCACAGCAGCCAGTCTTGCAAACCAAGATTGGTTTCAGGCCAAGAGCAAGCTGCGCGAAAGCGACAGCTGACCCAAGGCCAGACGAATAGGAGAGCCGGGATTCCTGCTCCTGCAAAAGATTACGGTTCAGCCGAACTGTTTCCGACCCGCCTAAAAGGGGTGGACTCCCTGCTGCTACTGCCGCATTTTTTTCCGCCTCAAGAGACGGCTTCGGTTTCTCATTGGCGGCCCTGAGACCTCCCGACTATACGGACAGCACGAGCGTCGTGCGCCCCGGCCGGAGCCGGTTTACGGGAAGCTACTACTTTGGGCCCACTCCACCACTCTCCCGCTCAGTCAAGCAAGCGTATAGACTTCGTAGGTCAATCTTCGAATCATTGGGTGACCTACCCTCAACTCATGCCCACGTGTCCTCAAAAACCGCCGACTCTTACCCTGAGCTACCTGGGGGACGTTGGTTAGTCGTGAACCCCAAACACGACGTCAAAAGAGACTTAACTTTCGGTGACTTAGCAAGCTTTTTCTCCGCTCTCATGCTCTATCGCTTTAAGCGCTTCAACTGGGTTTCAAAAAGACACAGGCAGTTAGACTGCTGCAATCTCTCACTACACTCTACACGCTCCACAAACCTATAGCTGTGGCCCAATTTATCCAGATGGGGGCCATACTTTTGATTCGATCAATTCGGTTTCTTCCTAAACCACTTTATCGCTTAACGTTTTGCGGCAATTGCTATCGCCACTTGTAACATCATCACTTTGAATGTCATGATTTTGCACGAATCTGTATGTTGACTGTCATCCTTGCACAAGGTGCTAGTCAGTTTTTAATAGTCTTTCCCATTCTGTAACTAATAATCGAAAAGGTGATCCATTAATTTCATATCTAACGCAATCACAACCTATTGCTCATAATTATTGTTGCCATTAAAATGTCACAACCATGATTTCTTTTCAATTTTGGCCTGGCATTAAAAGCGCCACAATCTTGATTTGTCGATTTGTTCATTTGGCACGTTTTAATTATACAGCACAAGTAAGAACATCCATTAGCATTATTACACTTCACACCGGGCCAGATCGATTAGCGATCTTGTCGGCGTAAAATGCAGGCCGCGGGAAGATACTTAAGGGCAAAAGACCAGCATTCAAGCAGCATTCGCTACAACCTTGGCCAAGAAGGAAACTAACAACTCTCCAACCACTATGACCCAGCCTGTTGTTGTACCTCACTAGCTGAACCTGTCTATTCTATTAGCTATCCTAATAGAAATAAACTGTTGTGAAACAACTTGCACTCGACCACTCAAATCAACCAAACAGTCACAACAATTATATTATATTTATATTTATATTTATTTCTTTTCTCTATCTTTACACATGAAGGTTAAAAGCTTTTTGCATTCGTTGGTTTGTAGTTGGCCTTGCCAGTTGGCTGCTGCTTTTGTGAGTATTCATGTCTCAGAGGCGTATAGCAAACTCGGTACGATGCACTGTTGATAGTACCTGACTTTCGTCTTCATGGCCGACTGTTTGGTTGCCATTAGGTTTTGTGGTTTGTCGTAGGAGGAGCATGCTGCTCGCATTCGTCTGCTGATTTCTTTGTTGTGGTCTCGTGGTAAGGTTATCAGCTGGCCCAGGTAAATGAACTGTTTCACGCACTCGATTCGCGTGCCATTTGCATGTAGACCGATTTGGTCAGATGTACTGGTCGTCATCCACTTGGTCTTAGACACGTTGATTTGCAGGCCCATCTTCGCGCATTCTTTGATTAGACTGTTCTCCTAAGCCTGTCGAATTGCTGCCAACTCTATGGTGTTGAAAGCTTTTCGCAAGTGGACCGATGCCATGAAGAGCGGCTAGTTGGATTGTCGGCACGTTTCGATTGACAGCTTGACGGTCAGAATATGATCAGACGTGGAGAAGTTGGTTCTGAAAGCTGCCTGTTCTGGGGGAGTCAGTCCACCGTGTACAAGATAGATTTTGAGTCTACTTAGCGTATTTTAACAACAATTCTTGGTCTATGTCGCACTTACTTGCTAAGCAATACCTGCCGGACGTTCAACACGCTTAAGAGGATGTGCGAGATTGTGTCGGTGTTATGGTAAAAGTCGACATAAACAGTAGCTGTCCCTGGCCCTGTATGACGATCGTGACTCGAATAAGGCGCGGCAGTCGATGGCAGCGACTGTGGGACTGTGTGCGTACCGGTTTAATTTTTATTTTATTAATATGTTTTTTATTTATTTAAATTCTGATTCGAACAGGCAATGTGATGTAGCAGGTCAAGAGATGGAACCATTCGCTGCGATTGCTCGCTTTAGAAATTCAGTTGTGTGCGGCTACTTTCTTCAAATCGTCCTGCCATTGTCTCCTTGGTGTTTCGAGTGGTCGCTTGCTGCTTTGCTGGCGTGCTTGCTCGCTAGCTTGTGACGATGTCTTCTAGGCCGGTGCTGCTTGCCATCCAGTCGTTGGCGTGTCGATGTTGGAGCCAAACTGCTAGCATTGGTCGTTCCGTTGCTCTCTGTCAGCAAGCTAAGCGTGTTTGGATCGTTTCCGTCAGGACTCAGGTTTCGCACGCGTACACAAGAAAGTGCTGATGCCGCTGTCGATTCTTCTGCTTCTAGTGTTGCTGGCTACTGATCCAAGCATGCTTTGTGCATCTGTTACAATGTCCGGTAATCAGAAGTTTATAACAACTTTATTCGGCAAGAAATTACAAATGCAGAGCGAAAAAAGAAGGCCATGTGGGCTGCCGCCCGCGTGTTGTCTTCTGTGTTGCCGTAGAGAATAAATCCTGAATTTTTAATTTAATAAATTCTTTAGCTGTTGTCCTGGTTTCGGCAATGCCTAATACGTGCAATCTGCACTTTGCCATACTCTCTTGGCAGTCGGCTAATCGCTGATCGGTGCGATCGTTGTGCGTCTATGTTGGATGTGTGCAGGGCTTGCCAGATGGCTTGATGTTCAATTGTGTGGAAAGGTTTGCTGAAGTCTATGAATACTAGGAAGAGTGGGAGTTCCTGTTCTGGGCACTTGTTGGATCATTTGGGCCGGTGCTTGTTTTACGTAAATAACGGCTGCAGCAGATGCATGAGAGGCGTCTTGTTCGTTGGGCTGTCGTGGAGTGAGTAGGCCGAGATAAGCCTGGTGTGTTGGGGTCGCGTGCGTCGAGTTTGGGCCATTCTAAGAGGATGGAACGTGACTGTGGCAATGTTTGCTTGAAAGTGGGCTAGTCTGGACTACGTAGGCAGGGATGTTGCGTCGGGCGTCACTACTTGAAGCATTTGATGAGCCTGTTGATTTTGGTTAGAGATGCAGGCACGCCGTTTGCAACCACGTCTGTGATCAGGAATGTAAGGTTACTTACGAAGAAATTTGGTGTGTTAAGTTACGCAAAGCGCAAGTATTACTTATTTTGCTGTCACAACATGTACCGCTGTGGTTCAACAGTCAAGACTACTGGCTGGGGCTTGGGCCTTCGGGTTCGAGTCCCGCTGGCTGCCTTCTGTTTTGCCGAGAAAAACGACTTGATTTTCGCGTAAATTATGCGAGAGATCAGGTGTCTATATTTTTCTAAGCGCGCCTCGTAGCCCCATATAAAAACGCTTTGCGCACAATTCAGAGACATCACGTGGCAGCTCGAGACTAAAAAGAGCAGATATTTGCGCAGCGCTCGGACAGAGCACAGCGTAAAAAGAACATTTAAACACGCTGGTGCTCTAACTCTCTGGCCTAGGCTGTTTCCCATAGCTTGCCCACAAGGTGTAGATTATATAAGCGTGAAATTTCGGAATAGCAACTTGGGCGCGCCAGGGGGGAGGAGGGGAACTCGTTGCTCGTTGCTCGTTGCTTGCTGCTTGACCGGCTCCGACCGCCACCTCCACCGGGGGCAGCTCGACCTCACTCAGAATCTAGTCTCTCAGGAAGCTCGTCTTGTAGCAATCTCGTCTTGCATTTTTTAATTTGCGAGAATCGCCGCTAATTTTTCCAAAAAAAATCCAAAAAGAACCCGCTTGAGCTAGCCGACCGGAGTCGAGCCTGGCACCTCGAGAGTCCCAGCTCAAGCCAACAGCTTAACTTTTGAGCCATAGCAGCACATGTAATAAAGGCAAAATAAGTTATACTTGTAGTCTGCGTGACTTAACACAGTAGAATTTATTGGCACCTACCTTTGCAGTCCCGATCACAGACGTGCTTGCAAACGGCGTGCCTGCATCTCTAACCAAAATCAACAGGCTCATCAAATGCTTCAAGTAGTGACGCCCGATGCAACATCCCTGCCTACGTAGTCCAGACTAGCCCACTTTCAAGCAAACATTCCCACGGTCACGTTCCATCCTCTTACAATAGCCCAAACTCGACGCACGCGACTCGGACACATCAGGCTTACCTCGGCCTACTCACTCTACGTCATCCCAACAAAAAAGCCACCTCTCATGCATCTACTGCAGCCGTTATTTACGTAAAACATCCACCCAACGAAATCATTGCATAAGAAGCAAAACCCGCCTGAACCACATCGTTACAACCTACTGAACAACAAAGTCCAAGCACACCAGCAAAGTAGTACGCGTCACCCGACAGCAGTCTTGCCACAGGCGACTACTCAACTCCACATCCTCATCAAAGCGTCCACTCGGCCACATCGACAACACGGTCCCACCACCACTTCACCAAGGTAGCCGCACCGGACTGCATACTCAAAGCCTCAGACCGCACTTCATGGCTCCATCTTCTCTCACCCTACATCACCTTGTCTCATTCGCTTAGTGTTGTATTCCCTCGTCGGTCTACGTCTCCGGGGCATACTAAAGACCACTTATAGCACGCACGTTACTTATAGTTAAGCCAATCCCTAATCATTCCAATAGCTTCATATTGATGTTTATTACAACTCAATATAAATAACACTATTTTTTTTTAATTTATTTCTTTTCTCTATCTTTACACATCAAGGTTACAAGCTTTGTCCATTCGTTCGTTTGCAGTTGCCCTAAATAACAGTAGTGCTGCAGAAATCGCACCCAAAACAAAACGTCACGAGAATGCTTGCGCCGCGCGAAAGCGCTTTACCCACAACCATTCCGTCTGGGACTAGATCGCCTTTAAACGGCTCCAACACCTCCCCTTCTTAAAAGCGTCATGGACGGTGGCGCAAGACATTCAGAGGTCTCGATGCAGCTGCACGCAAATAGAGGACTAAGAACTTCGCGCCTGCTAGGTGTGAACCCCGCAGTGCGCTTGTTCTGCCCCATCCAGTGTTCTATTTCAAAAGGTAACCGACGCTTCTATGCGACTGCTCTTCATCTGGGTGTCAACCCCAGCACTCTATTACCCTTGTCCCCTTGTCCATTTCTTAGAACCCGCATCGTAAAGCCTATAGTAAATTTGTTGACCTACGTCAAACTTCCTATCTTTGGCGCCATGGTGCTTGTTGAACTTACGATCTTCGTCCTGTCGCTACTTCCACGGCTCGTCTGGAGTTTCTCTTTCTTCTGCATACAGGAGTTTTAATGGCGTCGGTATCTCTCCACCTATGAACAGTTCGGCTGGTGACTTCCATCCGATTGCGGCGTTTGGAGTTGATCGGTGCGCCTTGAGCAACTCGCCTATTGCTTTTCGGTTAATTCTTTTCCAGCTTGGCTCGTTTTGAAGAGCGCTTTCACGTGTCGACGAATCGCTCCGCTTGGCCGTTGCTTTTCGCATGATATGGTGCGGACGTGAGGTGCCGAATTCCGTTGTTAAAACACAAATTATCAAAATTCTTACTCGTCAACTGAGTTCCATTATCAGTTACTAGAGTTCTGGGTGTACCCCAGCAATCACACAATTCCGCCAAAACCCCTAGCGTGGCCTCCGTGCTGATTGACGACATAGCGTAAATTTCTGGCCACTTGGAGTAAGCGTCGACACATAGTAGGAATGTGTGACCATCGATTAAGCCTGCAAAATCCATGTGGACTTGTTGTCACGGCTTGACTTCGTCCTGTTCAGGCATAGTTCACCATCTTTCGGGTCTCAAAGTTTGCGCTTGGACTCCACAACAAAACAAGTTCTCGTCATGGGTCAATGCTGCTCCCCACACAACCAATCATGCAAGGATCGCATTACAGACACCAAGTGTCCCACTTTCACTTCGCCTTTGAGTTTTGCACCCAATGACTCGCGCAAACCTTAAACTCCTTGGTCTGGGTTTCTAGTCCTTGCAAACTGGTCTTCTTGGCCAGACTTCAAACGCCGAGTCCAACCGATTCGGCGCACTTTATGCGCAAATACATATTCATTGAGTACACTAATTGCTTGTCGAAGAGTTTTTAGTACTTCAAATTAGCAAAGGTTTCGCTCCAACAAGTACATTGAACTCCTTGCTAAATTCGGCTTTTAGCACGTGTTGGCTCCAGAATTACCGCAGTTATCTGTTTAAAACGTCAAAACACGTAGATTATATCTATTGTATTGAGCCGTTCACAGTTTTCGCCTTCAATCAACTCTACTTACATATGCATGGCTAAATTGTTAAAAGAAACATATCAGTTCAGCTAGGATCAACCAGATTACTGTTGATCTTTCACTAACGAGAAAGTCTGCAACCAATCGCGATCGCACAACGTGTTCATTTTCTCGGCCTTATAGATATATTATTTTATTGATGTATCTCTTCAACCTCTTACAATCACATCTCTACGACAGACTAACATGAACTCATTACAAACTTCAACTCCTCTTCACTTCCAAACACCCAACTGCATAAAGCAGTTTTTATATTTGCAATACAATTATTTGAACAGCCAACTTTGCATTCCACATGACTTTTTCTTCTTAACGAAGCTTTCATGTAGCATGAATGTATCTTGAAACAGTTTCTACCAAATAACTTCATCACCCTTTTTGAAGGCTGAGAACACTCCCTGTTAGACGGTGAAGCCACATAAACCAACTTTTTATATCTGAGTGGCCCTAGGAGGGAGTTCTATTTCACTATTTAGTCCATGATACAAAGAAGAAGCCAATAAAATTACGCTGTAGACAGGAAGTATGCCACGCAATAGATCCATTAATAGTTGCCGCAAGTTTTTAAGACTTTCGCTTGGTATACTTTTCTCTTTCGACGAAT
The DNA here is from genome assembly GCA_018907245.1 of Eupristina koningsbergeri. Taxonomy (NCBI): domain Eukaryota; kingdom Metazoa; phylum Arthropoda; class Insecta; order Hymenoptera; family Agaonidae; genus Eupristina; species Eupristina koningsbergeri. The sequence continues at coordinate 5,661 of JACCHV010000668.1, read as the reverse complement.
GTAACAAACAGCAACATTTGTACAGCTTCCGATTGCTGTGCAACACTGTTTTTGGATAATATTATTGTAATGCACTGTGTGTGGCAGCACTCCACAAAAAATGTTTGAACCATCCTGCTTACTGAACCCACTAACACTCTTTTTTTGACTTCTCAATTTAATCTAACAATTTCGGATCAAAACACAAAATGTTGAATCCTTGCGACTCATTTTATAAACAATTTTGACAATACTGATCAAGTACTTGTGGACAAGACAGAAGCAACAGTATGCAAACCATTTTGGCCTTAACCCAACAAAACTTTGATTATTGTTGCTTAAACCAGATACTAATTTGACTGAAGAAAAGCAGTTTTTGAATCAAATTTCAATTTTTTAACTTTGAATCGGGTCTAAACTCCTCCGCAACGTGGTGGAAACTTTGCTTGCTAATAATTAAGTTTGAAAGACAAACTTTGAGGCAAACAGTAGAAATAGAGTGTGCATGTGATCAGCGAGTAACAGAATGATAATGTTTGATTTCACGAGCGGCACTTCAAGCAAGGGCTTTACAAGGGGGACCAGTGTTGATGACGTCGTGAATAGCTACCGAAAGAGAAAGTGGAAGCGTGTGAATAAAGTAATAGGCGCGAGCCGCAATCAGCGACCGACCAGTGAGTGTTGAACTAAGCCATGCCGTCAAGGTAACCACTCACTAGACCAAAAACAGGGTGACAGAACGACTTGGCGAAGTAGCAAGCTTGGATTGCAGAGCAAAAGACGGGATTGAGAAGAGTAGTTGGATTTGGGAAAAACCTGTCTCGTTTATATTGAACGATTTGGAAATAGATTATTATTTGCTAATGATATCAAACTTTCAGATGTCTGATAATAATCGGAATTTTTGGCAGGTGAAAAAAGAAGAGAAGTAAGTTACAGTTCCAAGAAGGCTTTATTGTTTTTATTTCTTGCATCAAACAGCGTTGACAAAAGCGTTCGTCAAGAAGTGTGGTCAAAGCAACCACGTCAGAAAAATTGTTTGATATTTATAGGGAAATATCGATAATACGCCCAAGCAGCCTAAAATCCAGTTGAAACATTGTTGAAAGGCATGGTGTAAAGTGCAATATCAGATTTTTCAGAACAATCAACTGAATGTTTGACATTCACAAGTTTTAATGAACCAAATCTTTTTGATTTGTTTTGACAGCTAGTCGTACTTTTCTTGCGTGACGCTGTTATGCAGTGCATGCTTTGTTTTGCTTACTGTTGTGCTTGAATATTCGTTAATGATGCAATGTATACAAACAATGCCATTTAGAAATCCTTTTGGATTGACAGTTTTACACTCTATATGGCCGAGTTTCACATGCACAGAAGTCAAGCATGGCAGATTTGGGGGATGGGAAAAGCAAATAGGATCCGGTCGAGAGTAACAGATTTTACTGATCAGCTTCTGCAGTTTCAATCACTGGTCTGCAAACAACTCCTACTCCGCTTCGAGAAGGGCGCAAGCAGCGAGAACAAGTTAAAATTAGCTGCCGAAAAGATATGAACGCAAATAGAAAACCTGTCAACAGGCTTAATGTTTTAGTAAGAACTTGAATTTTTTTATAGAAAACTTGCTTTTTGAGTTTGCGTTTTAAGGTAACTCTGATTTTTTAAAATTTTTTCACAAAATATTTTTATTTATCTAAGCAAACAAATTTGGCTGTCCGAAATATTTTAAAAGTCAAACATTTTTCTTGTGTGGAAATGAGGGAAATAAGAGACAGTCGTTAGCCATATAGTTTTTAAATTAGCATCTGTTAAAATAATGTTATTTTCGAACAAATCAACAAAAGACGTACTTCCTCTAATCAAATTCTCTCTGGAATATAAATTAAAAATATAATTTCATAAAACATTTCTAATTAAAATGTGGCATTCAAAAATTTTAATCACTTTAATTTTTATTTATTTGGCCAGTGCAGTCAGGTCATCTAAGCGCCAGCTTTCGTTGATGTCAACGAAGAAGCGCAACCACCACCTTTCTTTGTTAAGTAAATTTAAACGTCGAGCTCAAGCTCGGTTTAACACCAAAAACCTGACGGTTTCCAACAAGGCACTGGACGAACATGGTCGCTACGTAGACTTTGCTCAATCGATGAGTCAGAACCCAGAAGACACACCCTGCAAAGATTTTTATCAATTTGCATGTGGAAACTACAAGGCAAGCACTTTCTGGTTTAAAAATTCATTTTTAATCTAGAGAGCATCTTTACTTTGTAGATTTCTGTATCCATTTTGTGACTTAAATTTTTTCGTTTTACCTAATTCTATTTTTAAGATTTAAAATTTTCAAACCTTTAATAAAATGTAAGTTTGGTTAAGGGAAAAGCAAAAGTACGTAGTAGCGACCACAGCTTTCTCGACTCCAGTTTTCAAATTATTACGCGGACGATCTCAACGATCTAGGTTCCTTAAATTAGAGTAGAAGTAATTTTTCAAAAAATAATTTGTATTTTGTAAGCCTCAAATTTTATTTGCATCTTACTGGACAAGTTTAGTTTCCTTAGCTTAACTTGCAAGTAGTTCTAAACCAAAGTTGAGAGTGATCTCCAAACAATCCAAACTATTCTTATCAAAGTTTAGATCAATAAAATAAGCAGTTTTACTATTCAATACCAACATTTAGCGAGAGCAATTGAGCCATCAAAATATATAATAACCTAAAAGTTGAATCAAAAAGCTGACGAAAGCTACTCACCTTAGTTTTTTGTAACTTAAACTCGTTTCCCACCAAAGAATGCTAGAATTAAAGTAATTTTCGATCTCGGTTTTGCGTTTTTTATATATTAGCAGCCGTCCGAGAACTTGCTGGCAGGATGACATCGCAAAGGCGGCAGGCGCGGACTGGAAGACAAAAGCCCAGGATAACCGACTCCGGAACTCACTTTGCTTTACCTACATTGTACCAGAAGCTATTGATTAATTGCCTCGCCACGGCTTACCGGTTACTAACTCGACTTAGGTCCACGGTCAAGAGAACTGGAAGGAATGCACTGCTTCCTCCCTCTCCCTCCAATCCTTGCAATAAAGGGGGAGTAACCGTCCAGTTGGACTCCCATCCGGCAAGGCAAAAATGGCTCCAAGTGAGGAGAATCAGTACGGAGGATGACATCTAGATGGGGTACTGATGCACAGTAGAGTTGAAACCTAGCCGTGCGAAGGTAATTTTCCCGGACCATCCGACTCAAAGGGTAGCAGGTCACACTCAAGACGGGCGACAGCTCAGTAGGGTTTACTCCCAGCTGCGCGCTGTAGACCAATCCAATCTAAGCTGCACTGTAAGCCCGACACCCGCACAGAAATTAGGGAAAGCAGCCCGCAGGAACCAAAAGTTCTCTGAACCAGGAACTAGAGAAAGTAAAGAGTCTGAGCTTCAACGACTTTTTGTGTCATTTCTGTGCCAATAGATATAGGTCAATAAATAAATAAAAATTAAATATATATTAGCAAATTTAAATAAAAGCTGGTATTCGTCTTGTTGTAAAACCAAGGCTTTGTCTGGTTTCTAATTCTTATTGCTTGTTACTTTTATCTGGCTTAAATTTTTCTGTTTTGGTCGAACAAAGACAGCGGCACTGCTCTCTAATTTTTAAACTCTAGTTATTGCCAGAGCTTGATCGGTATTGACAAAATCGTCGATCAAATTTGCTTACTTTTAAGTTTCGTCTTAGCCTTAAGTTGTGCTCAAAGACCGCTAGACAAGTCCATGTAGAGTTTTAATTTGCTGACAAATGGCTAGTTTTTTGTTTGGAATTACATCAATTTTATGCTTTAAGCTGTACTTAATTCAAGTTATTCTCCCATCTATTGTGCAGCAGTTGTGCAAAGCTAATTCTCCGAACTGGCAGTTCCTGGGCCAATGTAGGTACTTCGAAACTTTTTCTAGGTTGGACTTCGCGCATCAGCGCTTGACAATTAGTGCCAGCCATCTTTATAGAGTCTTTGTTGCCATCATTTTCCAGGACAGCCCAAAGATGGCTTTTTAGAGGTGTCTAATCCAACAGTTTCTGTACCTGTACTTGTTGTGCTTCTCCGTAAAAACTTTGCCTCTAAGTTTCCATTTGCGCTTCGTGTACAATAGGCCAATGTCTTTGAGGCTTGTTCTTTCTCAAGTTTATGCACAAGAATGGCGCTTCCGCAGTCTGATTTTGAGAATTCTGCGTTCAATAGCTCGTTGGCAACGAACAACTTTCAATTCTGTTGTTTTGGTCAGAACTTAAGCCTCCTAAGTGTATAGTAGCTCTAGCCGGATGCATTGGTTGAACTAGCGGGGTTTTAATAAAATACGAACACAACGATCTGAGAAAAGTTGTTGGGCTTTACTAAACACTTCCCACGCAAAGCGGATTCCTTCGTTTAACTCCTGGTCATAGTGTCTTAGCCTTTGAACTAGCAGGTAGCCCAAGTAGCAGAAGCTACCCCTTTCTTCAATTGTCTTTCCTCCCAACACTATAGTTCTCACTATGAGTTGGCTTGCTAGTCTTTTTGGTTTGATTATATTTATCACTACTACTATCTTTTTACATTCACCAATTAGTGAGCCTAACAATAACAAAGTAATTGTATTAAAATTTCCTTGACAATCTAATATTAAATAAAATTTTTAGGGACCACAAATCGAAACAATATTGAATGTACAAACTCGACAACGACTAAAACGCAAGTAGAATTGCCAGAAACTACGTTCTCTATTGACTTATTTTAGAACTTATCATGGCAAAAACTCATGCGGAGTCATTAGTTGAACAGAAAGTGCATCTATTTAGAGATAGGTGTTTAGGCGATGGTGCTCAGTTTACGGGCTTTCATACAAGAGATCTTCGTCGACTTATTCGAGTATATTTCGCTTGAAGTATAGCAATGTATTATAAATTTAATAAATTAAGATAATGGGCAACTGCCCGTTGTTAGGTGGATCGGATTGGTTTAGTCACAATAACTTTGATTTTACGCGCGCTCTAAAACAAGTAAATTATAGGCTTAAATGCACTAACTATTATTTAGATGTTTATTTTAACTGGCCAAACACCTTTCATAAATTTACTACCTGACTTTAATGTAGACCGCGTCTTGGCAATAACGAATACTCTCGGTTTTTTAAGTGATACCATTTATGTGAGAAACACATCTTTTGATTCCATAACAGGTAACTTTGGTTGGATTTACACTAACAATATTATAGAACTGATTTTTAGCATTGAAAGAGTACTTTTTCAATTTGACCATGGAAATAAACAATGACGATCCTACTATAGGAAATATTCCAAGGAACGTCCAATTAATCGCAATCGACAGAGTAATTAAGCTTGAGTCGGAATTGGCGCATATTACATTTATGGGACGGCAAAATTGGTTGCAATACTCACAATGCAAAAATAATACGTAAGTTTTTATTTAATTACAATTAAAAAGTCAGAGCTGAGATTAACAGCTAAGAAGAGAAACCAAGTGATGGAATTAAATGTTGAGAAATTTTAATTACTCTTGCATCTTTGTATGAAAGACCTCGACAGTACGTGAACTTTGAACTGCGTACTGCCAAAGTTATACCACGCATAATAATTTTAAATCTAACAGCTCTGTTTAGTCAAAGTATGACTCCGTTGGCCTACTCCTACAAATATTACTGGG
>JACCHV010000666.1:0-13283 GCA_018907245.1 Eupristina koningsbergeri | reverse complement strand
CACCTGCAAGTGCATAATAAATTAGCATATAATAATGACAATTTAAATTTCATAAATAAAATCTTAATTTAATGCACTTGAAAATGTAAAATAACCTATATAGTCCCAATATACTGAAATTGTAAATGGATTTTCTTGTATATAAACAAAATAGAGCTGGTATTTACATGAGATTGTCAAAATGCACCTGCAAGTGCATAATAAATGAGCATATAATAATGACAATTTGAATTTCTACTATAATATCTTAATTTAGTGCACTTATGGATGTAAAAACAACCTATATAGTCCCAAAATACTGCAATTGTAGATGGGTTTTCTTGTATATAAACAAAATATATCTGGCATTTACATGAGATTGTTAAAATGCACCTGTAAGTGCATAATAAATTTGCATATAATAATGACAATTTGAATTTCATAAATAAAATCTTAATTTAATGCACTTGAAAATGTAAAACAACCTATATAATCCCAAAATAGTGAAATTGTAAATGGATTTTCTTGTATATAAACAAAATAGAGCTGGTATTTAAATGAGATTGTCATAATGCACCTGCAAGTGCATAATAAATTTGCATATAATAATGACAATTTGAATTTCATAAATAAAATCCTAAATTATTGCACTTGAGAATGTAAAACCAATGTATAGAGTCTCATAATACTGAAATTATAGATGCATTTTTGAGTATTTGAAACAAAATATAGCAGGTTTTTATATCAGATTTTTAAAATGCACATGTAAGTGCAAAATAAATCAGCATATAATAATCAGAATTTGAATTTCTAGAATAAAATCTTAATTTAATGCACATGAGGATATAAAAACAACGTATATAGTCCCAAAATAGTGAAATTGTAAATGGATTTTCTTGTATATAAACAAAATACAGCTGGCATTTACATAAGGTTGTCAAAATGCACCTGCAAGTGCATAATAAATTAGCATATAATAATGACAATTTGAATTTCATAAATAAAATCCTAAATTATTGCACTTGAGAATGTAGAACCATTGTATAGAGTCTCATAATACTGAAATTATAGATACATTTTTGAGTATTTGAAACAAAATATAGCAGGTTTTTATATCAGATTTTTAAAATGCACCTGTAAGTGTATAATAAATTAGCATATAATAACGACAATTTGAATTTCTACAATAAAATCTTAATTTAATGCACTTGAGGATGTAAAAACAACGTATATAGTCCCAAAATACTGCAATTGTAAATAGAATTTCTTGTATATAAGCAAAATAGAGCTGGTATTTACATGAGATTGTCAAAACTCACCTGCAAGTGCATAATAAATTAGCATATAATAATGACAATTTGAATTTCTACTATAATATCTTAATTTAATGCACTTGAGGATGTAAAAACAACCTATATAGTCCCAAAATAGAGAAATTGTAAATGGATTTTCTTGTATATAAACAAAATATATCTGGCATTTACATGTGATTGTTAAAATACACCTATGAGTGCATAATAAATTTGCATATAATAATGACAATTTGAATTTCATAAATAAAATCCTAAATTATTGCACTTAAGAATGTAAAACCAATGTATAGAGTCTCATAATACCGAAATTATAGATGCATTTTTGAGTATTTGAAACAAAATATAGCAGGTTTTTATATCAGATTTTTAAAATGCACCTGTAAGTGCAAAATAAATCAGCATATAATAATGAGAATCTGAATTTCTACAATAAAATCATAATTTAATGCACATGAGGATATAAAAACAACGTATATAATCCCAAAATACTGAAATTGTAAAATGATTTTCTTGTATGTAAACAAAATACAGCTGGCATTTACATGAGATTGTGAAAATGCACCTGCAAGTGCATAATAAATTAGCATATAATAATGACAATTTGAATTTCTACTCTAACATCTTAATTTAATGCACATGAGGATATAAAAACAACGTATATAGTCCCAAAATAGTGAAATTGTAAATGGATTTTCTTGTATGTAAACAAAATACAGCTGGCATTTACATAAGGTTGTCAAAATGCACCTGCAAGTGCATAATAAATTAGCATATAATAATGACAATTTGAATTTCTACTATAATATCTTAATTTAGTGCACTTGAGGATGTAAAAACAACCTATATAGTCCCAAAATAGTGAAATTGTAAATGGATTTTCTTGTATGTAAACAAAATACAGCTGGCATTTACATGAGATTGTCAAAATGCACATGCAAATGCATAATAAATTAGCATATAATAATGACAATTTAAATTTCATAAATAAAATCCTAAATTATTGCACTTGAGAATGTAAAACTAATGTATAGAGTCTCATAATACTGAAATTATAGATGCATTTTTGAGTATTTGAAACAAAATATAGCAGGTTTTTATATCAGATTTTTCAAATGAACCTGTAAGTGCAAAATAAATCAGCATATAATAATGACAATTTGAATTTCTACTATAATATCTTAATTTAATGCACGTGAGTGTGTAAAAACAAACTATATTGTCCCAAAATACTGAAATTGTAAATGGATTTTATTGTATATAAACAAAATAGAGCTGGTATTTACATGAGATTGTCATAATGCACCTGCAAGTGCATAATAAATTAGCATATAATAATGACAATTTAAATTTCATAAATAAAATCTTAATTTAATGCACTTGAAAATGTAAAACAACCTATATAGTCCCAAAATACTGAAATTGTAAATAGATTTTCTTGTATATAAACAAAATAGAGCTGGTATTTACATGAGATTGTTAAAATGCACCTGTAAGTGCATAATAAATTTGCATATAATAATGAGAATTTAAATTTCATAAATAAAATCTTAATTTAATGCACTTGAAAATGTAAAATAACCTATATAATCCCAAAATACTGAAATTGTAAATGGATTTTCTTGTATATAAACAAAATAGAGCTGGTATTTACATGAGATTGTCAAAATGCACCTGCAAGTGCATAATAAATTTGCATATAATAATGACAATTTGAATTTCATAAATAAAATCCTAAATTATTGCACTTGAGAATGTAAAACCAATGTATAGAGTCTCATAATACTGAAATTATAGACGCATTTTTGAGTATTTGAAACAAAATATAGCAGGTTTTTATATCAGATTTTTAAAATGCACCTGTAACTGCAAAATAAATCAGCATATAATAATGAGAATTTGAATTTCTACAATAAAATCTTAATTTAATGCACATGAGGATATAAAAACAACGTATATAGTCCCAAAATACTGAAATTGTAAATAGATTTTCTTGTTTGTAAACAAAATTAAGCTGGCATTTACATAAGGTTGTCAAAATGCACCTGTAAGTGCATAATCAATTAGCATATAATAATGAAAATTTGATTTTCTACTATAATATCTTAATTTAGTGCACTTGAGGATGTAAAAACAACCTATATAGTCCCAAAATACTGAAATTGTAAATAGATTTTCTTGTTTGTAAACAAAATACAGCTGGCATTTACATAAGGTTGTCAAAATGCACCTGCAAGTGCATAATAAATTAGCATATAATAATGACAATTTGAATTTCTACTATAACATCTTAACTTAATACACGTGAGTGTGTAAAAACAACCTATATATTCCCAAAATACTGAAATTGTAAATAGATTTTCTTGTTTGTAAACAAAATACAGCTGGCATTTACATAAGGTTGTCAAAATGCACCTGCAAGTGCACAATAAATTAGCATATAATAATGACAATTTGAATTTCTACTATAACATCTTAATTTAATGCACGTGAGTGTGTAAAAACAACGTATATAGTCCCAAAATAGTGAAATTGTAAATGGATTTTCTTGTATGTAAACAAAATACAGCTGGCATTTACATAAGGTTGTCAATATGCACCTGCAAGTGCACAATAAATCAGCATATAATAATGGCAATTTGAATTTCTACTATAACATCTTAATTTAATGCACGTGAGTGTGTAAAAACAACGTATATAGTCCCAAAATAGTGAAATTGTAAATAGATTTTCTTGTTTGTAAACAAAATACAGCTGGCATTTACATAAGGTTGTCAAAATGCACCTGCAAGTGCATAATAAATTAGCATATAATAATGACAATTTGAATTTCTACTCTAACATCTTAATTTAATGCACATGAAGATATAAAAACAACGTATATAGTCCCAAAATAGTGAAATTGTAAATGGATTTTCTTGTATGTAAACAAAATACAGCTGGCATTTACATAAGGTTGTCAAAATGCACCTGTAAGTGCAAAATAAATCAGCATATAATAATGAGAATTTGAATTTCTACAATAAAATCTTAATTTAATGCACATGAGGATATAAAAACAACGTATATAGTCCCAAAATAGTGAAATTGTAAATAGATTTTCTTGTTTGTAAACAAAATACAGCTGGCATTTACATAAGGTTGTCAAAATGCACCTGTAAGTCAAAATAAATCAGCATATAATAATGACAATTTGAATTTCTACTATAACATCCTAATTTAATGCACGTGAGTGTGTAAAAACAACCTATATAGTCCCAAAATACTGAAATTGTAAATAGTTTTTCTTGTTTGTAAACAAAATACAGCTGGCAGTTACATAAGGTTGTCAAAATGCACCTGCAAGTGCATAATCAATTAGCATATAATAATGACAATTTGAATTTCTACAATAAAATCTTAATTTAATGCACATGACGATATAAGAACAACGTATATAGTCCAAAAATAGTGAAATTGTAAATGGATTTTCTTGTATATAAACAAAATATATCTGGCATTTACATATGATTGTTAAAATACACCTATGAGTGCATAATAAATTTGCATATAATAATGACAATTTGAATTTCATAAATAAAATCCTAAATTATTGCACTTGAGTATGTAAAACCAATGTATAGAGTCTCATAATACTGAAATTATAGATGCATTATTGATTATTTGAAACAAAATATAGCAGGTTTTTATATCAGATTTTTAAAATGCACCTGTAAGTGCAAAATAAATCAGCATATAATAATGACAATTTGAATTTCTACTATAATATCTTAATTTAATGCACGTGAGAGGGTAATAACAACGTATATAGTCCAAAAATAGTGAAATTGTAAATGGATTTTCTTGTATATAAACAAAATATATCTGGCATTTACATGTGATTGTTAAAATACACCTATGAGTGCATAATAAATTAGCATATAATAATGACAATTTGAATTTCTACTATAACATCTTAATTTAATGCACGTGAGTGTGTAAAAACAACCTATATAGTCCCAAAATACTGAAATTGTAAATAGTTTTTCTTGTTTGTAAACAAAATACAGCTGGCATTTACATAAGGTTGTCAAAATGCACCTGTAAGTGCATAATCAATTAGCATATAATAATGACAATTTGAATTTCTACAATAAAATCTTAATTTAATGCACATGAGGATATAAAAACAACCTATATAGTCCAAAAATAGTGAAATTGTAAATGGATTTTCTTGTATATAAACAAAATATATCTGGCATTTACATATGATTGTTAAAATACACCTATGAGTGCATAATAAATTTGCATATAATAATGACAATTTGAATTTCATAAATAAAATCCTAAATTATTGCACTTGAGAATGTAAAACCAATGTATAGAGTCTCATAATACTGAAATTATAGATGCATTATTGATTATTTGAAACAAAATATAGCAGGTTTTTTTATCAGATTTTAAAAATGCACCTGTAAGTGCAAAACTAATCAGCATATAATAATGACAATTTGAATTTCTACTATAATATCTTAATTTAATGCACGTGAGTGTGTAACAACAACGTATATAGTCCAAAAATAGTGAAATTGTAAATGGATTTTCTTGTATATAAAGAAAATATATCTGGCATTTACATGTGATTGTTAAAATACACCTATGAGTGCATTATAAATTTGCATATAATAATGACAATTTAAATTTCATAAATAAAATCTTAATTTAATGCACTTGAAAATGTAGAACAATGTATATAGTCTCATAATACTGAAATTATAGATGCATTTTTGAGTATTTGAAACAAAATATAGCAGGTTTTTATATCAGATTTTTAAAATGCACCTGTAAGTGCAAAATAAATCAGCATATAATAATGAGAATTTGAATTTCTACAATAAAATCTTAATTTAATGCACATGAGGATATAAAAACAACGTATATAGTCCCAAAATAGTGAAATTGTAAATGGATTTTCTTGTATGTAAACAAAATACAGCTGGCATTTACATAAGGTTGTCAAATTGCACCTGCAAGTGCATAATTAATTAGCATATAATAATGACAATTTGAATTTCTACTATAATATCTTAATTTAATGCACGTGAGTGTGTAAAAACAACCTATGTAGTCCCAAAATACTGAAATTGTAAATGGATTTTCTCTTATATAAACAAAATATATCTGGCATTTACATGTGATTGTTAAAATACACCTATGAGTGCATAATAAATTTGAATATAATAATGACAAATTGAATTTCATAAATAAAATCTTAATTTAATGCACTTGAAAATGTAAAACAATGTATATAGTCTCATAATACTGAAATTATAGATGCATTTTTGAGTATTTGAAACAAAATATAGCAGGTTTTTATATCAGATTTTTAAAATGCACCTGTAAGTGCAAAATAAATCAGCATATAATAATGAGAATTTCAATTTCTACAATAAAATCTTAATTTAATGCACATGAGGATATAAAAACAACCTATATAGTCCCAAAATACTGCAATTGTAATTGGATTTTCTTATATATAAACAAAATATATCTGGCATTTACATGTGATTGTTAAAATACACCTATGAGTGCATAATACATTTGAATATAATAATGACAAATTGAATTTCATAAATAAAATCGTAATTTAATGCACTTGAAAATGTAAAACAATGTATAGAGTCTCATAATACTGAAATTATAGATGCATTTTTGAGTATTTGAAACAAAATATAGCAGGTTTTTATATCAGATTTTTAAAATGCACCTGTAAGTGTATAATAAATTAGCATGTAATAATGACAATTTAAATTTCATAAATAAAATCTTAAATTAATGCACTTGAAAATGTAATACAACCTATATAGTCCCAAAATACTGAAATTGTAAATGGATTTTCTTGTATATAAACAAAATAGAGCTAGTATTTACATGAGATTGTCAAAATGCACCTGCAAGTGCATAATAAATTAGCATATAATAATGACAATTTGAATTTCTACTATAGTATCTTAATTTAATGCACATGAGGATATAAAAACAACGTATATAGTCCTAAAATACTGAAATTGTAAATGGATTTTCTTGTATATAAACAAAATAGAGCTAGTATTTACATGAGATTGTCAAAATGCACCTGCAAGTGCATAATAAATCAACATATAATAATGAGAATTTTAATTTCATAAATAAAATCTTAATTTAATGCACTTGAGGAGGTAAAAACAACCTATATAGTCCCAAAATAGTGAAATTGTAAATGGATTTTCTTTTATATAAACAAAATATAGCTGGTATTTACATAAGATTGTCAAAATGCACCTGCAAGTGCATAATAAATTAGCATATAATAATGACAATTTGAATTTCTACTATAGTATCTTAATTTAATGCACATGAGGATATAAAAACAACGTATATAGTCCTAAAATAGTGAAATTGTAAATGGATTTTCTTGTATATAAACAAAATAGAGCTGGTATTTACATGAGATTGTTAAAATGTACCTCTAAGTGCATAATAAATTAGCATATAATAATGACAATTTGAATTTCTACAATAAACTCGTAATTTAATGTACTTGAGAATGTAATGACAACTTATATAGTCCCAAAATACTGCAATTATAAATCCATTTTCGAGTATATAAACAAAATATATCTGGCATTTACATGAGATTGTTAAAATGTACCTGTAAGTGCATAATAAATTTGCATATAATAATGACAGATTGAATTTCATAAATAAAATCCTAATTTATTGCACTTGAGATTGTAAAACCAATGTATAGAGTCTCATAATACAGAAATTATAGATGCATTTTTGAGTATTTGAATCGAAATACAGCCGGCATTTATATTAGATTTTTAAAATGCACCTGTAAGTGCAAAATAAATTAGCATATAATAATGAGAATTTGAATTTCTACAATAAAATCTTTATTTAATGCACTTGAGAATGTTAAAACAACCTATATAGTCCCAAAATACTGCACTTATAAATCCATTTTCGAGTAAATAAACAAAATATATCTGGTATTTACATGAGATTGTTAAAATGCACCTGTGAGTGCATAATAAATTTGCATATAATAATTAAAATTTGAATTTCATTAATAAAATCTTAATGTAATGCACTAGACTATGAAAAAAAATGTATATAGTCCCAAAATACTGCAATTGTAAATGGATTTTCTTTTATATGAACAAAATAGAGCTGGTATTTATATGAGATTGTTAAAATGCACCTGTAAGTGCATAATAAATTAGCATATAATAATGAGAATTTGAATTTCTAAATTAAAATCTTAATTTAATGTACTTGAGAATGTATAAACAACCTATATAGTCCGAAAATACTGCAACTGTAATTGGAATTTCTTGTATATAAACAAAATATATCTGGCATTTACATGTGATTGTTAAAATACACCTATGAGTGCATAATAAATTTGAATATAATAATGACAAATTGAATTTCATAAATAAAATCGTAATTTAATGCACTTGAGAATGGAAAAACAACGTATATAGTCTCATAATACAGAAATTATACATGCATTTACGAATATATGAACAAAATACAGCTGGCATTCATATGAGATTGTTAAATTGTAACTGTAAGTGCATAATAAATTTGCATATAATAAAGACAGATTGAATTTCATAAATAAAATCCTAATTTATTGCACTTTAGATTGTAAAACCAATGTATAGAGTCTCATAATACAGAAATTATAGATGCATTTACGAATATATGAACAAAATACAGCTGGCATTCATATGAGATTGTTAAAATGTAACTGTATGTGCATAATAAATTTGCATATAATAAAGACAGATTGAATTTCATAAATAAAATCCTAATTTATTGCACTTGAGATTGTAAAACCAATGTATAGAGTCTCATAATACAGAAATTATAGATGCATTTTTGAGTATTTGAAATAAAATACAGCCGGCATTTATATTAGATTTTTAAAATGCACCTGCAAGTGCATAATAAATTTGCATATAATAATGACAATTTGAATTTCTACAATAAAATCCTAATTTCATGCACTTGAGAATGAAATAACAACGTATATAGTCCCAAAATACT
Organism: Eupristina koningsbergeri; assembly: GCA_018907245.1. Taxonomy (NCBI): domain Eukaryota; kingdom Metazoa; phylum Arthropoda; class Insecta; order Hymenoptera; family Agaonidae; genus Eupristina; species Eupristina koningsbergeri. Next base: position 3,915 of record JACCHV010000666.1, on the reverse strand, counting down.
GCAATTATAAATACATTTACGAATATATGAACAAAATACAGCTGGCATTCATATGAGATTGTTAAAATGTAACTGTATGTGCATAATAAATTTGCATATAATAAAGACAGATTGAATTTCATAAATAAAATCCTAATTTATTGCACTTGAGATTGTAAAACCAATGTATAGAGTCTCATAATACAGAAATTATAGATGCATTTTTGAGTATTTGAAACAAAATATAGCAGGTATTTATATCAGATTTTTAAAATGCACCTGTGAGTGCATAAGAAATTAGCATATAATAATGACAATTTGAATTTCTACAATAAAATCTTAATTTAATGCACTTGAGTAGTAAAAACAACGTATATAGTCCCAAAATACTGCAACTGTAAATGGATTTTCTTGTATATAAACAAAATATAGCAGGTATTTATATCAGATTTTTAAAATGCACCTGTTAGTGCATAATAATATAGCATATAATAATGACAATTTAAATTTCATAAATAAAATATTAATTTAATGCACTTGAGTATGTAAAAACAACGTATATAGTCCCAGAATACTGCAATTTTAAATGTATTTTCTTGTATATAAACAAAATACAGCTGGTATTTTCTTGAGATTGTCAAAATGCACCTGCAAGTGCATAATAAATTAGCACTTAATAATGAGAATTTCAATTTCTATAATAAAATCTTAATTTAATGCACTAGAAAATGTAAAACAATGTATAGAGTCTCAAAATACTGCAATTATAAACACATTTTGGAGTATATGAACAAAACATAGCAGGTATTTATATCAGATTTTTAAAATGCACCTGTAAGTACAAAATAAATCAGCATATAATAATGAGAATTTGAATTTCATAAATAATATCGTAATTTAATGCACTTAAGGATGTAAAAACAACGTATATAATCCTAAAATACTGCAATTTTAAATGGATTTTCTTGTATATAAACAAAATTGAGCTAGTATTTATATGAGATTGTCAAAATGCACCTGCAAGTGCATAATAAATTAGCATATATTAATGGCAATTTGAATTTCATAAATAAAATCTTTATTTAATGCACTTGAAAATGTAAAACAATGTATATAGTCCCAAAATACTGCAATTGTAAATGGATTTTTTTGTATATAAACAAAATATATCTGGTATTTACATGAGATTGCCAAAATGCACCTGTAAGTGCATAATAAATTAGCATACAATAATGACAATTTGAATTTCTACTATAGTATCTTAATTTAATGCACATGAGGATATAAAAACAACGTATATAGTCCCAAAATAGTGAAATTGTAAATGGATTTTCTTGTATATAAACAAAATAGAGCTGGTATTTACATGAGATTGCCAAAATGCACCTGTAAGTGCATAATAAATTAGCATATAATAATGACAATTTGAATTTCTACAATAAAATCGTAATTTAATGTACTTGAGAATGTAATGACAACTTATATAGTCCCAAAATACTGCAATTATAAATCCATTTTCGAGTATATAAACAAAATATATCTGGCATTTACATGAGATTGTTAAAATGTACCTGTAAGTGCATAATAAATTTGCATATAATAATGACAGATTGAATTTCATAAATAAAATCCTAATTTATTGCACTTGAGATTGTAAAACCAATGTATAGAGTCTCATAATACATAAATTATAGATGCATTTTTGAGTATTTGAAACGAAATACAGCCGGCATTTATATTAGATTTTTAAAATGCACCTGCAAGTGCAAAATAAATTAGCATATAATAATGAGAATTTGAAATTCTACAATAAAATCTTTATTTAATGCACTTGAGAATGTTAAAACAACCTATATAGTCCCAAAATACTGCACTTATAAATCCATTTTCGAGTATATAAACAAAATATATCTGGCATTTACATGTGATTGTTAAAATACACCTATGAGTGCATAATAAATTTGAATATAATAATGACAAATTGAATTTCATAAATAAAATCGTAATTTAATGCAATTGAGAATGTAAAAACAACGTATATCGTCTCATAATACAGAAATTATACATGCATTTTTGAGTATTTGAAATAAAATACAGCCGGCATTTATATTAGATTTTTAAAATGCACCTGCAAGTGCATAATAAATTTGCATATAATAATGACAATTTGAATTTCTACAATAAAATCCTAATTTCATGCACTTGAGAATGAAATAACAACGTATATAGTCCCAAAATACTGCAATTATAAATACATTTACGAATATATGAACAAAATACAGCTGGCATTCATATGAGATTGTTAAAATGTACCTGTAAGTGCATAATAAATTTGCATATAATAAAGACAGATTGAATTTCATAAATAAAATCCTAATATATTGCACTTGAGATTGTAAAACCAATGTATAGAGTCTCATAATACAGAAATTATAGATGCATTTTTGAGTATTTGAAACAAAATATAGCAGGTATTTATATCAGATTTTTAAAATGCACCTGTAAGTGCATAAGAAATTAGCATATAATAATGACAATTTGAATTTCATAAATAAAATCTTAATGTAATGCACTAGACTATGAAAAAAAATGTATATAGTCCCAAAATACTGCAACTGTAAATGGATTTTCTTGTATATAAACAAAATAGAGCTGGTATTTATATGAGATTGTTAAAATGCACCTGTTAGAGCATAATAATATAGCATATAATAATGACAATTTAAATTTCATAAATAAAATATTAATTTAATGCACTTGAGTATGTAAAACAATGTATATAGTCCCAAAATACTGCAATTGTAAATGGATTTTTTTGTATATAAACAAAATAGAGCTGGTATTTATATGAGATTGTTAAAATGCACCTGTTAGAACATAATAATATACCATATAATAATGACAATTTAAATATCATAAATAAAATCTTAATTTAATGCACTTGAGTATGTAAAAACAACGTATATAGTCCCAAAATACTGCAACTGTAAAAGGATTTTCTTGTATATAAACAAAATAGAGCTGGTATTTATTTGAGATTGTTAAAATGCACCTGTTAGAGCATAATAATACAGCATATAATACTGAAATTTAAATTTCATAAATAAAATATTAATTTAATGCACTTGAGTATGTAAAAACAACGTATATAGTCCCAGAATACTGCAATTTTAAATGTATTTTCTTGTATATAAACAAAATACAGCTGGTATTTTCTTGAGATTGTCAAAATGCACCTGCAAGTGCATAATAAATTAGCACTTAATAATGAGAATTTCAATTTCTATAATAAAATCTTTATTTAATGCACTAGAAAATGTAAAACAATGTATAGAGTCTCAAAATACTGCAATTATAAACACATTTTGGAGTATATGATCAAAACATAGCAGGTATTTATATCAGATTTTTAAAATGCACCTGTAAGTACAAAATAAATCAGCATAAAATAATGAGAATTTGAATTTCATAAATAATATCGTAATTTAATGCACTTAAGGATGTAAAAACAACGTATATAATCCTAAAATACTGCAATTTTAAATGGATTTTCTTGTATATAAACAAAATTGAGCTAGTATTTATATGAGATTGTCAAAATGCACCTGCAAGTGCATAATAAATTAGCATATATTAATGGCAATTTGAATTTCATAAATAAAATCTTTATTTAATGCACTTGAGAATGTAAAAACAACCTATATAGTCCCAAAATACTGCAATTGTAAATGGATTTTTTTGTATATAAACAAAATATATCTGGCATTTACATGAGATTGTTAAAATGTACCTTTAAGTGCATAATAAATTTGCATATAATAATGACAATTTGAATTTCTACAATAAAATCTTAATTTAATGCACTTGAGTATGTAAAAACAACGTATATAGTCCCAAAATACTGCAACTGTAAATGGATTTTCTTGTATATAAACA
>JACCHV010000663.1:0-11040 GCA_018907245.1 Eupristina koningsbergeri | reverse complement strand
CTTTTTTACATCGGCGTTTGGTTGCAGGCTAATATCAGCAATGCATTCTGAACGTGAAACAGTAATTAATTATTGGTGATAAGAAGGGCTAGTAATAACGTTAATAAAAAGTAATACATATATAACAATTCGAAACCAAGTTATAAGCCACCTTGGATAACAGCATTTAGTAAACTGTTATAAAATTTTAAAAGCATCTTTAAGTCATTTGTAAAATACTACACGTTTACTTAAGCAGCTCTTTGTTTTATGAAAGCGACCTTCGTTTAAAGAACAAATAACTTAGTTGTGATTATTACTCAACTAAAGCCTTGGTCGATCAAGTCATTCTCTCTGATTCGCAACCACCCATCAACGGATGCTTTGTGAAGCAACTGTTCCTTAGACTGACATCAGCTACTCATGGCTCATGCGTTCGAGCAAGTTGCACCGACCATCCATTACTGCCAAACACTCGGACGGTGTTGTTCCATCGCTTGACAAGCAAGTTTTCATCTTCGTAACCATGCTTTGTCTTTCAAGCTTCTGCCGAAGATGCTGGTGCAAGAGCACGTCAACGACAATACTTGTGCGCTTGTTTCGTCCAATAGTTATTGTTTAACTTGGGTTGTTTTGCATTATTTGAGTAATGCCGACTTTTGGCCCAATAACAGAAGAATCGAGCGATTATCACAAATAGAAGATCATGCTAATCAAATCAGTTCTAATATATTAGAATGTAAACAAATATTTGAGACTTATATTAAAATTGATTAATTTTTGTCCCGAATAAAATAATCTTTATCTAGTTATCTCCGGTATCATGTAAACTACCGTTTTGTGAAAACTTTCATTTTTTCGTTTAAAATGAAAAAAATATAGGCTTTTTCCGAGAGCTGCCGAAATTCAAGATTGAGTTGGACCACAGTGTAAAAGACGCCCTAGATCATATCAACAGCGTCCAAGCAGCCAGAGCTGTATCTAGACCGACTGTCTAGCGATGGTTCTCAAAGTTTAAAAGAAACCAAGTGGATACTAATTACAAAAAGAGTCCGGTCATCCTCAAAAAATAGACTGAAACGCTGTTGTCACAACTGCCAAAAACCATCCTTCAATGACTACACGCATGCTGGCCGACCATGTTGATTGCTGTCACTCGGTAATCCACGAGATGTTGTGTGCCGCGAACGAGGCTCTTTAATTTCAGCCCATTCAACGCAACTTTCGTAAGGTAAAGGTGGTTGGATGCTTAAGAAACTCACAGAAGCCCCAAGCAAGAGCGAGGCAAGATCGCAAGCAGACTGCTTCGTAGACATCGCCAGGCGTCGTTTTGAAGCAGATTGTGGTTTGAAGCACTGATTGCGCAAAAGAAAGTTCAGAACGCGAGGAGGCCACCAATCTATCACGGAATTCTGCGCTTCAAAAGATCGAAATAGTACCGCTAGAGTACTTTGAAACTTGAAAAACAATCGCAGAAAGTGGCTCAAAACAATGACACTACTTTAGCTACTAACTTCTTGATGTCTGGACTAGATTTTATCTAATAAAATCTTAATTCTAAACACGAGTCTCAAACATAATGGACAACCTAATATTTATTCAACCTGTTAAATTAGGCGGATGTATGCTTTGATAACACGGTGTACTAAAAAAATAAGCTTTAAACTGTAATTGCTAAATTAGCATAAAAGCGTTTGGAAAGCAAATAATCTGTTGGGAGCAGTCGGTCGTTGTGGGACACAAAATCGGCATAACTCGGAAAGTATAAATAGTGGGATTTTGCGGAGAAAAGTCAGTCTTATTCAATTGTTTATTAGACCTAAGTGTCATTTCTAATTGCCTATAAACTACCTCTTGTATTGTGATTTGAGATTGCCTAGCGTTATTGGTTTAAAGCGATTGGTTTAGCGCTTACCGACATTAATACACAACATTATCTTTCTGAATTCTAGATTGTATGTTTCAGTTTATTTCGTAGACGCGCATATTATCCAAAACTGATGTAAAAAGCTCTTTAAAGTTTAAATTTAGGTCGAATTACAATTTTGTTTGCCTAATCGCGTCTAACAAAGAAAATTGTTTTGAATTTGTCGTATTCTCATCGCTTAATTAAAATGTTATTTTATTTCTGTTAATTTATTATGAAAATGTTTGTATATTTGTAAGTATAGTTTAAAATTTAATAAAGTTGTCTGCAAAACTTTTGTATACTATTGGTTAGTAACAGCCGTAGTTCAAAAACAGTATTTCATTAGAAAACAAGGTACCCGATGTTTTAAGGATCATGCAGGAAGCGGTCAAACAGTCCATTCCGAAAAAGTGACATATCTTTAATAGCTAATTTTTTATCTTGGCCTGCTTTGTTGAACTGCTAGCGTTCGCTCAATAAGCGGCACGTTAGCTTCAGCACAGCAGGATACTCTTGACTCAAGTGACTGTTGAATGGTACTAGTAATAACCAGTTCCAGCTGTCTTCATTTCCATTAATCGATGGACACGAAGATCTTGTTTGTGACACACGGAATGACGTCTGCAGAGGCGCCGCTTAGTGCTTATGGAGAATTACTTTTTAACTGTTTTTCAAAACAAGTTTTTGAGACAAATTCTGTGTCGTGAACTTTTATTATAACATGTAAACATTAATTTTTAAACGGTTGCACAAAATATGTTCAAATATTATCTTTGTTCAACCCTTCAAAAAGTTATAATTTTTTATTGTTTTAGTGAAACAAAAGCTTGCATTGTGGATTTTGCTTATTTTATTAGAGCTTAATGGGTTGGTCAAAGTTTATACTAATTCGGATCATCTTTTACTATCCTGTTTTTATTAGTGATGCGTTAAAATCGTTTCAACGACCAATTTCACCAGCTATGAAGATGGATGAAACTAGCAACTCATCTAGCAAGTTAAATAATGTAAACCAGTCATTTAATATCACTAATTTAGCGATTTCTAACATAGAGGTGGACGAAAATGGACGCTACATCTCTTTTGTGAAATCTATAAGTGTCAGCAAAAAGGACTGGCCATGTAAAAATTTTTACAAATATGCATGCAATAATTATTATAAGGCTAATAAGGATTTTTCAACTATGGAAGCAATACAAAACAAACTTGACAAACAACAAAATGGTAGGCAAACGTGATTATTTAAATTGATCTTGCATATTTGCTTTTTAGATCTTTTTCTTTATAAGGAATTGCCAGAATCATCAGCGATAGAAAAGATGATTTTATTTCGAGCAAAGTGCGTGAGTGAAACTCTTGAGAACAATGAATTTACACAAGCAAAATTTGCTGAATACTATGCAGTCTGTTTTGCTTTATTAATTAAAGTATTAAAAATTGAAAAAATTTAGCAAATAGGCGGCTGTCCGTTATTTTCAGGTCCTGATTGGTTTGCTGAAAAAAAGTTCGACTTAACACACGCTTTGAAAACAGTAAGCTGTTTGTTAATGTTTGCTCAGCTTTGTTCAGGTTTTCAAACTAACCGGTCAAACAGCATTTATTGATATAAAGCCAGATTTGAAGCTAGATATGGTCTTGTTAATTACAGCGTCACAACTGTTTATGAGCAAGAATCTTTATACTAACAAAGACAGCGTAGCCAATATAGAAGGTTAATTTTATCTATTTTATTAACATTGTTTGAAATAAACCAAGCAAGTGAATGCAGTCTGACCTTTTAACAGCTCCGTTAAGTTTTGTTTGACTTGTAGTCAAACTTTTTCCAATTGTTAGTCTAAAGTGAGTAAAAAACAACGACTTGGTACAATATTTAAAAATCGACAATCAGATTTTGCATCGTTAAATGACTAGGTGGCTGGGTCGATTATTTTTGTTTCTGTTTAAATAGCTTTCTTGTAAACTTTCATCATGCTTACTTCTCGACTATTTTGCAACTCCATTCAAAATCTGTTTATCTTTCCGAAAAAACGTATCAAGTCTTTTTGCAGCTTATTGTGCTCAACACCAACACTTACGGTAAAAATTTACCAAAAATCGAACGACACTTAGCGGAACCGCCATGAGTCTTGATTTCGATAATTCAAGGACTAAAGAGAAAATTGCATGCACTCGAATTTTGCGTGAATCGCCAAATTCGAATGCACTACAACAGACTGCGAGCAACAAAGATAATTTATAAGTTGTTTTGCAACATAACATGACATGACCCGCACAAGTCGGTTTGTAAGTAACTAAACCGGTAGCAAACCGTCTTAGTTCGCAATAAGCTGTTGGATAATCGACCCAACTGGATTACCAGTCGCACTTGAGAACCATCAGTTTACTCACAACAAATAGTTTGGCACAATAGCAACTAGCGAAACTCAAGAGCGAAAACTCTTTGTCTCGCGAAAATGCCGGAAATGAAAAGACGACTCAAAAAGTGTCAAACTGCATTCCTAACTCGTTTTCGCTAGCTGTCTTTCGCGTCGAGATTCCACAGGATTTCGATCGCAGCAACAATTTTGCAAGATTCAAAGGTTTTATATAAACCAGCTGATGCTAATCATGTGGAGCTTCAAGCCAAATTGCGAACAATTTTTTTTTTTTGAGTAAGCAATCCGCAAGTAAACTGGGTAGTGCATTTTTTTAAAAAAGGGCTAATTTATAAAAATGTTTTACAAACTTCGCTTAGTGGCTGAACAAAAATAGTTCAAATCCTTACATAGCACATACTTGTTTTTCAGCGCTAAACAACTATTTGCACAAAATTCAGAAACTTGCGGTTGATTTTTTTTTCGATGACGTCGAATATTCAAGCGAATATATAAGCGCTGAAATTCAAAATATTATTGATTTGGAGAAAAAACTTGCTGATATTTTCAAACGTGGAGATGAAAAATGGATTCGAGATGAGATTTGTACGAATCAGAAGTAAGTTTTGTGTGTTAATATCAAATAATATAAAATAGGAACAAACGACGTCGGTTAAATCCTGATGAAGGCAGCAGTAGTCAACATAGTCAAAGTGGAAGCAGCCAGAATACGTCTAGTCTGGAAAGTAACTCCTACAAACCCTTTTGGGAACTGCAGATGCAATATTTTTCAGTTGTGAGTTTTACTTGACATTGTCTTTAAACTTTGTACCAATTAAACAAACGAAAGTTTAGATAACGTGGACCAATTTTTTTGAAGATAGTTTGTTTCCTAAAGAGTTTATCGAGGCACTTAAATTTGGTTTTAACCATCCATTCAACTTGAAAAATTATGAAACGCTAAATGAAATGAATAATCTTATTGAATCTTATTTACAAGATCCCAAAGCAAAAGGCGTTTTGGCTAATTACATTATTATCTGGTTTATACACATTATAAACCCCTCGTTAAATGATTATTTTATTACCAGCAAACTTACTTTCTTAAAATTTACCAGTGGAGTATCTTCTGAGTTTGATCGATATACTCATTGTACTAAACAATTACAACTGAGATTTTCACTGTTAACTGAATATCTTTATTTAAATGAGTACTTTCCGGAAAATTTCAAAAACAGAGTGCAACAAATGATTATTAACTTGCGCGAGACTTTAAGATCAGTAAGTTTTTGTTAAAAATTAAAGTTTTATAGGCGCTAAACATTTAGCTGATTTTTGCAACGGATACGTTCACAGAGCAGACTAAATTCAAAGCCATTGCTAAACTTGAGAACATGAAGTTGCATATAGGCTCAGTTGATGGAAATAAATCATTGCCTTTTTTAGACGCGTATTACGATATGTTTTTGCCTAATGAGGCTACTTTTCTTGAATTCGGGATAATAATGCGAATGCATCAGAAGAGAAAAATGCTAGAAGGATTGATACTAACTGAAGAAAATCGTACTCTACTCTACAAAATGTCACGTTTATCAGCTACTAAGGCTATGATTGTGGCAAGCAACTACTTGAACTACTTTTGTAAATTTTTGTACTTTTTGAAAAAATTAAGCCTTAATTTTAGTCGTTTCGGCCGCTTTTGCTCAGCCACCTATGTTTGAGTATAATCTAACAATGGCAGTCAATTATGGTCGTTTAGGCTTTTTTTTGGCACATGAAATGACTGCAAGTCTAATTCTGTTCATGCTAATTATTTTTTGATTGTTCAGCATATAATCGACCGCACTGGCTCATTGTTTAATGAACAAGGGCAGATTGAAGATTGGTGAGTGTTGCGTAGATAATTCACTGCAATTTGGTCAGTTTTGCAGGTGGACTCAAGAAGATAAAGTGCAAAATCAAAATAGACAAGTGAAGTTTATGGAGTATTACGAAAAGACATCAAATTCTATCATAGGCAAACCAACGGATATTGTAAAAACGTTACAAGCTAACCTTGCGGATCAATGTATACTTTGGCTTTGTTTCGTTCATTTTATTTTTAGCTGCAATACAAATAACTTACATGTCTTACCGAGGAATAAGGAAGAGAGGACTTAATCCCCAAGTTCCTGGCTACGAAAATAAATACAATGACCTGCAAGCCTTCTTTCTTGGCTTAGCAACTGTAAGTTTTATCCTTGCAAAATTTATGCAAAAATTTTCTTTCCAGTTGCTTTGTGATGCTAAAAAAGACGACGATCCTGATGTTAGAAAAAAAATTATATATCCGCCAAATGCTCTTAGAGTAAACGCTCTTGCAAAAAATTCTGTCTACTTTTCGTCGGTATTCAATTGTAGAGCAACATCAGTGATGTATGCTGATGAGACAAACATAATTCATTACTGGTGATAAAAAAAAGATGATAGTGACTTTGATAAAAAGCAAAATTGATAATGATTTTAAACAACGTTCTAAGCCACTTTGAAGGCTGGCATTAAATAAATTGTTTTAAAATTTTTAAAACGTGTTTAAGTCAACTGTTATGATTTCGTTTATTTCCTCTTATTTCAATTGATCATAAAGGCTGAAAAACAACATTAAATCATTTGCTATGTTTGAGACTCGTGTTTAGAATTAAGATTTTATTAGATAAAATCTAGTCCAGACATCAAGAAGTTAGTAGCTAAAGTAGTGTCATTGTTTTGAGCCACTTTCTGCGATTGTTTTTCAAGTTTCAAAGTACTCTAGCGGTACTATTTCGATCTTTTGAAGCGCAGAATTCCGTGATAGATTGGTGGCCTCCTCGCGTTCTGAACTTTCTTTTGCGCAATCAGTGCTTCAAACCACAATCTGCTTCAAAACGACGCCTGGCGATGTCTACGAAGCAGTCTGCTTGCGATCTTGCCTCGCTCTTGCTTGGGGCTTCTGTGAGTTTCTTAAGCATCCAACCACCTTTACCTTACGAAAGTTGCGTTGAATGGGCTGAAATTAAAGAGCCTCGTTCGCGGCACACAACATCTCGTGGATTACCGAGTGACAGCAATCAACATGGTCGGCCAGCATGCGTGTAGTCATTGAAGGATGGTTTTTGGCAGTTGTGACAACAGCGTTTCAGTCTATTTTTTGAGGATGACCGGACTCTTTTTGTAATTAGTATCCACTTGGTTTCTTTTAAACTTTGAGAACCATCGCTAGACAGTCGGTCTAGATACAGCTCTGGCTGCTTGGACGCTGTTGATATGATCTAGGGCGTCTTTTACACTGTGGTCCAACTCAATCTTGAATTTCGGCAGCTCTCGGAAAAAGCCTATATTTTTTTCATTTTAAACGAAAAAATGAAAGTTTTCACAAAACGGTAGTTTACATGATACCGGAGATAACTAGATAAAGATTATTTTATTCGGGACAAAAATTAATCAATTTTAATATAAGTCTCAAATATTTGTTTACATTCTAATATATTAGAACTGATTTGATTAGCATGATCTTCTATTTGTGATAATCGCTCGATTCTTCTGTTATTGGGCCAAAAGTCGGCATTACTCAAATAATGCAAAACAACCCAAGTTAAACAATAACTATTGGACGAAACAAGCGCACAAGTATTGTCGTTGACGTGCTCTTGCACCAGCATCTTCGGCAGAAGCTTGAAAGACAAAGCATGGTTACGAAGATGAAAACTTGCTTGTCAAGCGATGGAACAACACCGTCCGAGTGTTTGGCAGTAATGGATGGTCGGTGCAACTTGCTCGAACGCATGAGCCATGAGTAGCTGATGTCAGTCTAAGGAACAGTTGCTTCACAAAGCATCCGTTGATGGGTGGTTGCGAATCAGAGAGAATGACTTGATCGACCAAGGCTTTAGTTGAGTAATAATCACAACTAAGTTATTTGTTCTTTAAACGAAGGTCTCTCATAAAACTCACACAACAGAAAAACTGTTTAAAAGCAAACAATGTTGATTAGTTTACGGAAAGGTTCTAAAATTTTCAAAACGTGTCAAGTGCTGCTTCTTCCAAGTGGCTTATAATTTCCTTCAAATCGCTATTTATTTATTACTTTTATCAATATCATTAATATATCTTATGACCAAAATGTGTTTATCTTATTCAATTCACGAGCCATTGATGAATAACATTTACAAGAAAACACTGCTGAAAATTCGATAGTAGTTTGCAATACGAGGTTTACTCGAACATAGTTAGGTATAAACATATTTGGTTTAAATAGCGCTTCTCTTAAATCCGGCGACATATCGCAAAACATCTGTGAGCAGAATTTGCATTAAAAATGGAAAAAAACTTACAGTCCCATAGGAAGCGAAAAATACTTTTTTGTCAGTATCAAATTTATCTTCGTAGCCAGGAACTAATTGGCTTGAATTTTTTATTATGTTATCGTAGGTAAAATAAGCTATTTGCATTCCACCTAAAGAAACAAAACTGGTGAAAATAACTAAAACCTACTATGATCCGCAATTATTGTTCGTAATGCTTGCGGAATATTTACTTGATCGTCGAATTTAAATTTCGTTTGGTTTCTGTAGATATTTACATAGTTTATTAATTTTTTTTGAAATAGCTTTTTGTCAGCCGGAGTCCACCTGCAAAACTGATCGAATTCCAGCAAGTCATATTTATGCAACACTCACCAATCCTCTAACTGGCCTTCTACGTTATATCGGGAGCCACCTTGGTCAACTAGATGCTAAACAATTAAAAAAGAATAAATACAAATAGGATTAGACTTGCAGTCATTTCATGTGCTATAGCGAAACCCAACCGACCATAAGTGATTGCCGGTGCCATATCAAGCTCAACCATAGGTGGCTGAACAAAAGCGGCCGAAATGACTAAAATTAAATTAAATGTTTCCAAAAAATATAAATTTACAAAAGTAGTTCAAGAAATTGCTTGCCACAGCTAAAGGCTTAGTGGCCGATGAATGTATCATTTTAAAAAGTACAACGCGATCGTCTTTGCTTTGCATTATTCCTTCCAGCAGATGTTTTTTTTGATGTGCTCGTATTATTAACCACAATTCATAAAAACTAGCATTCACGGGAAAATCTATATCGTAAAAATCGTTTAACTGGGAAATCGTTACATTTTCAGGAATTGAGCCTAGATGCAATTTCATATTATTAAGTTTGGCAGAAGCTGTTGTCCTAGTATTTGGATTCATCCAAGAGTTTAAAAAGATTAGCTAAATGCTTGTTGTTTGTAAAATTATGATTATGAACAAGATCTTACAACTTTAAAAGACTCGCGCACACTTTCAAATATTTCTTTTGTTCGTTTTTTAAGTTCCGGTGTAAAGTACGCGTTTGAGTACAAATGATCAGTTAAGAATGAAAAACCAGATGTTAATTGCCTCAGACAATTGATACGGATGTTAAAAGGAGTAGTTACTCCAGTTAGATCTTTTTCATATATGTTTCTGTTCTTACCCATTTCTTCATTTAAAGCGGGTGTTGCAACATGTAAAAACCAAAAAACTATGTAGTCAGCCACAACACCGTATTTACCGGAATCACTTAGATAACTTTGAATAAAAGTATTCAAATTTTTCAACGTTCGATAGTTTTTTAAGTTAAATAAATGGTGAAAGCCAATTGAAAATTCGTTGACGAATGCTTCAGGAAACAAACTATCATTAAAAAACTCGTTCCATCTCATCTAAAGTTTAATTTTTGTTAAGTTAATAAAAAGTTTCAAGATAATGTGAAGCAAAACTCACTATACTGAAATAAGTCATCTGCAGTTCGAAGAAGGGTTTGTAGGGATTAACTATTGGATTAGTTTGTCTTTCTTGATTTGTCTCATCGTGACGCCGAGCATAGCTACCATCACCCGGATGGTATTGGTGTGGCTCCCTCCACCGGGGGTATAAAGTCTGACTGCCGTCACCCGGATAGTTGTAGGGTCTGACTCGCGTCACCCGGCATGGTATAGGGTTTGACTGCCGGTCACCCGGATGGTTCTAGGAGTTTGGACTGCCGTCACCTGGATTGTATCGAGTCTGACTGCTGTCACCGGATGGTATAAAGTTTGCTTGCCGTCACCTGGATGGTTATAAAGTCACTGCCGTCACCCTGGTTGTTGTAGAGTTTGACTGCCGTCACCTGTGTTGGTTTGTAGAGTTGACTGCCGTCACCTGATTATTGTGAAATTTGACTAGCCGTCACCGGAATGATATAGAGTTTGACTTGCTGTCACCCCGGATGGTATACAGTTTTGACTGCGTCACCTGGATGGTATAAAGGTCTGACTGCCCGTCACCTGGGTTGGTGTTAGAGTTTGACTGCCGTCCCCTGGATAGTTGTAGTAATTTGACTGCCGGTCCACCCGGATGATTTATAGAGTTTGACTGCTGTCACCCGGCTGGTATAAAGTTTGACTGCCGTCACCTTGGATGGTATAAAGTCTGACTGCCGTCACCTGGTTGGTTGTCGAGTTTGTGCCGTCACCTGGTAGTTGTAGAATTGACTGCTGTCACCCGGAGGTATACAGCTTTGACTGCCTTCACCTGGATGGTATAACAGTCTGACTGCCGTCACTGAGATGGTATAAAGTCTGACTGACCGTCCACCTGGTGGTTGTAGAGTTTGACTGCCGTCACCTGGATAGTGTAGAATTTGACTGCTGTCACCCGGATGGTATAAAGTTTGACTGCCGTCACCTGGATGGTATAAAGTCTGACTGCCGTCACCTGGTTGGTGTAGAGTTTGACTGCCGTCACCTGGATAGTGTAGA
>JACCHV010000662.1:0-10012 GCA_018907245.1 Eupristina koningsbergeri | reverse complement strand
TTAAGCTTACACGAGAAAACAAAGGCCAGCAACAGCTTAAAAAAATTCCAAATATGTTTTGATTATAAGTGCACATGGATACGTTCAGTGTTCCATTTGGTTTCCATTCATACGTTTTTGAGAGTCATCGTTTTGGTCGCCGGGTTCATAATGTCCATTATTTGAAGCTAAAAATTTTGATTTAGTATTGAAAGATAAACTTTTTTTGAACCAAGCCACTCATACAAAAACAATTTAAATTTACCTAGCCGTTTAATTCACAACAAACAAAATCAAATAATACCAATGTTCAAGTCGCCGACAATTCTTTCCAAGTTTGAGCGACCTTCTTCACTTAGTCGAATTTCATTGTCGGCTGTTTCTTCCGTAAACCACGAATCGTCGGCTTCTGGCTGAAAAGATTGGTCGGCAGTTTCCTCATTGAACGCGTAGTTCTGGCCAATAATTTCGTCTTCAGCATCAGGATTCAATAAATGACATTGTTGCATGAGACCGGTGATAAGATTAACTGAAATCCTGCCACTAGAATGCATTGCTAAACATTCTTACGGTCTGTTGAGTCAATCTTCGACTCAAACGCGCAATGTTGCGGTTCGCGATCCGTCTTCTGCCAGATCTTCGTCTTCTTCCAAATTTCCATCGTTTGCTGACTGAGGAGCCAAGGGAATGCCTAAACAGCTGGATTATAATCAATCATACATTTAAACTTGCATGTCTTATTCAAATCTACGACCATAAACAGACTCGGATCAGGATGTTGATGATCAGAACTGGAAACGCCATAAACACCAATCGAAGGATAGGTTAAGGTAAAACCATCCTCACTTCGATCAGAAATCCAAGCGACAAAACTAGACTTATACATAAAATCAAATGCTAGAAAACTTGCTGTTCAGTGATGTACAGTGTTCCAAAACCAAAGTTCTGGTCCTCCCAGACCACCCTCACTTGTGCCTGCTCCAAACATACGTTCTCCGTAGGCTCAGCAGTGCGAACTAATTGAATCATAGGCATTATAAATTACCACTGAAATCAACAAAACTCAGAACAAAATTTTGAAAGGAACGCGCCAATGCCGGTTGTTGCAACAGAACGCCACAATTGCAATGCAAATTTTCGAGACCTCGACTGCTGTCGTGCTATGTCAAGAAGTTATCCTAGTTAAAACAGGGATCGGTCGGTTTATACAGTCGCTGAAGCTGAATTGTTGTATCGTTGTCGTCTGCAAATGTAAGTTTATTTTTATTCATCGTCATTCGATTCACTTACAGCTTTAATGTCAAACATGAAACAAGTTCAAGCAAGTGACGGAATAAAGTACAACACGTAAGCATAAATGCTTTAAATTTATTTAATACTGGTTTATAGTAAACAGCTTCATCGTGTAATGGAGAAAGTACGCGAACGTAAGGTTGCTCGACAAATGGCACGAGACGAAGAAAAATGTTATGTCGAGTATCGTAAGCATCAAGTTTTGTCATCCATTCAGCCAAAAGTCGGCACACTTCGAAGTGGTGATGAACATTATCCGCAAAGAAAACGTGGATCAATGGGCTTCGGTCAACGGAAAGCGCATTTTTTGTCGATCCGGCCTAATGCCAGGTTTGCAACTTGGATCGGACGAAAGAAGGGCATAATTGAAGCAAGGTTCAAGTCGAACTATCTCATGGAGACGTTGCTTTTTAGACCTCAGCTGCCGGCGACTGCCACTCAATTTACAGACCATTCGACGACATCTGACACGACTCGTTCTGATTCAGTACGACAAAATAAAAGTAATAAAAACGAAGAAGCCTCTCTGCCGAAGGTCAAAGTAAAGTTTTAACTAATATGCGACCGATTTGTATGCATTGTAGGTTGATCATGGCAGCTTAGTTGCTAAAGTTGCTGCAATTCCGACTAAAACAAAGGACGAGTACGGGCGGAAAGAAAAAAAGGGGAATCGCGCCGACAATCCGCTCATTAACGGAGTGCCTTTTTGGACTGTTCAGACTGGAAAGTATACGTGTATTCTTGATACATCTGTTTTTTCATTTTCAGCGAGACTGATGAGATCACTGACGAAGATCTACCAGGTGTTCTATTTGTTTTATAGGTCAGATAATCGGTCATTTTTAGTTGATATGGAAATTTTGGAACGTGTATGCAGTGGTGATTTGACCTTATCACAGAAGCCTTTTCAAAAAACCGAGTTTAATCCGTTCGGCGCTATGCAACGATTCAAATTTGACGACGCTTTGTTTGTACGTGACTCTACACTTTTTACGTCAACAGTAGAAGCTGTAATCAGGCAAGTTCTATTTGTCTACCTCTGTACAAACTTTCTATGCCTGTTTACGTTTTGACCAGCCCCGATGAAGACATTCAATACCCAATTCAACCTTCAATCCAATGTCTAATTAAATGGTCTGACAAAATCCAAGTGGCTCATTACGATCCTACTAACCGTGATCAAGCCGTTGGAAAGCTGATATCAGAATCTATGAAAGACATCAAGCGGGAAAAGGTTGAGAAGAAAACCAACTGACAGTAGCTTTCAGATAAAGTCGTCTCGTCACTAGATTGACGATAAGCTTACGATAGCAAGCAGATTATAACGCCATTAATGTTTATGCTAACAAGCAAAGTCCAAAAGATGAGAAAAGTGTTTTAGGTCTACTATTGCAGTCAGTGTTTCCGTCACCTGCAAGCGAGCTTGTTGAGTGGTACTGGTGTTCACAGGAAAGAGGGAAACTTTCCAATAAGATTTGAATCCGTTTTTGTGCAGTTGAATTGAACAAGTGTGCTGTATGGTCAGGCCAGTATTGTGAAATCAGGACTAGTTTAAACAAAACCAATTTGTGGGCGTGACACGTTCTTTTGGCTAATCTACAAAGTGGAGCTTGCCAATGACGGTAGCCGACCTTGACGGTCCCCAAGCAAGAGGAAGATTCTTGTTTAAAGCATCAACATGTGGAATAGGCTCTATAGCAATTGCACAAAGCTACAAGACAATCGTTTTTAAATACATGTTGCCAAATGAATAAACTGAAACTAGATGGAATAGGTGTCTTGTGCCTTTGAGCCAAGAACTACGAGAACAGTGGGTGGTGGCACAGCCGAACACAAGCTAAACTCACTCTGTTGTTTAAATTTTATACCATTCACAAGATGTATCAACTTCTTCTGATCATTTGTTTCCAGATGGACCGCTTGGGAGCAGTGTAGGTTTTCCATGAACTGGGTCGTTTGCTCCAATTCGACACTTTTGATTACTGACTTTCACCTGTTACTTTCAAGCAATTAGGTCGTCGTTATCTTCTTAATCCATCAGGAGATGGTGCTGACAGTGACGTCAAGTTTAGCAGTCATTGGTCTTACTTTCAATGAGAAGTTCAATCTACTGACTTGCTGACGTGCTTCCACTTTCTTCGACATGTTGTGACAGCGCTGAGGAGATCCGACCTTGCGAGTTCATCTCTCGACACACTGGTCGCAAACCTAAACCTAGAGTGTTGGCAGCTTTGTTCCTCTGTAATGAGCGCAAGCCATGTTCCCATGGATTTCGTTAGAGCCCACGTCTGACAAGTAGGCAAAGGATAGAGATCAAGCCTATAAATTGTAACATCGTCTTTCATTGTCGTAAGAGGCTCAACTACTCTTGTTGACGCATCTCCACTTTGTAGCACAGTCTACTGCAGGCTGCTTTGGCTGAGTTTGTGATTAAGACAAGACTCCCAGTCTTCATACAACGTTGATTTCAGCTGGTGGTGGCTGTGTCATGCTTTCTGCTGCTTGATTCTAGCTGTATGATACACCCAAACCAACGATAAGCAGTCTAATGCTGAACCGACTAGCTGGAATAAAGTCCACAACAACCCGAAGGCTTAATTTCAAACGCCGAACGACCGAGTCGGTATCTTCACATTTGTCATTTTTCTTGTGTACTTCTAGCACCGCTCCCGTGAGTGGTTGAGATTTGCATAAATGTTTGTTGTGCAAGGTCCAATTATGTGGGCACTTCCGAGCATATATCACTGTTCACGAGTATTGTACGGCCCAGACGTCACGGCTCTACTCAGTCGTTTGTTTTTAATCAGCGAGCTTTTTTGGTGTTCATTTTAATCCAATTCTCTTGCACTTTTTGGCTAATAATCGCCGTATTCATTAATCTGCTGTTGAACTTGTTTGAACAAAGCATGATTATTATGTTCACAAGCGCGGAACGTTATACTTCGTTTCAAAACGAATGCCTGCTGTTTCCACAGTTTTTTTCATCCGGTATTGCTTGGGTTTTTTCTTCTGAACTTCAGCAGAAAGAATCGTTTTTTTCCTATCGCATACATCCAACCAGGATTTTTGAGCTCTATTTTTACTTTTATCACGTCTTTGCCAGTGTTGCTTTAGCTGTCGTTTGTCAGTTGGGGTCAGAAATGTTAATTTTACTACAGTCTAGTAGACAGTTTCAAATTTAATGTGATGCGGAAAGTTTTGTTTTTTTTTTGTTTGATAACATAATATTTGATCTATTAAATAAACATTAAAAAATATGAAAGGCAATTAGTCAAAATTGTTTTCATTAGATATGATTTGTAGATCAGAAGCGGTTGGCTTATCTAGAATTCTGAGATTTGTAATCTTACTAGCCAATATATTGGATTTAAATGCTCTGGCCCAGCGACAACGCTCTTTCCCCCCTACTAAGCATAATTCTGTTTTTGCTGGAAAAAATGAAATGACAAAGAATTTCACACTTTTCAGCAAAGCATTGGTTGATCATCATCATCCCCATGAGGATAGTATATATAAATTGTTTCTTCGAACAATCAATTCGACTAAAGATCCATGTAATAACTTCTATGATTTTGTTTGTGGAAATTATCCAAGCAATGTTGAAAGTCCAGATGTTAACAGCGTTTTGGTAGAGCTAGAGCACCGAATTTTTTATCAAGAAGGAGGTTAATTTTATTTTTTAAAAATAATTTTGTTGGCAATTTTTTAGTAGTTTATCGGGATGAGTTTGAAACACCCTCGCCAGCTCTCAAAAGTATGCTGCTTTTCCGAAAAAAATGCTTTGATGATGAAGAAAAAGATGAACAAGAAACAATTTTCGATTTGGTTGATGAAATCCAAGTTTGCTTTTTATCTTTTTTTCAATTTTTTAAACAGTTTTGTTGACTACTCAGTTTGATCTAAAGCCCTTTTTTGAACGCTTAAAACAGATAGAACCCAAACGTTTCTTACAAGTCGTTTGAATTAAAGTAAAAACAATTGTTCTTGTCGAGACAAGCTTAAAAACTGTGCCAACACTGCCTGATATATCAGCAAGCTAATGCCTCGAGTCACTCAAGTTGCAAGACTTGTCGTTGGCTTAACGACAACAACATCGCTCTTTGGACTGGCTCACCTACTTGCCTGGTCTGAATCCGGTGGAAAACATATGAGAGCAATTTATGCGCATGATTTACGCTGAACTGCATCGAAATTTGAAGCCTAAGCCACACCCAGAACTAATTTGTAGGCTTGAGTTTAAGTGAAACAGCCAAGCCCATTTGTGGCATGTGTGTTGTGATCAAAACCCTTTGGGTCTCGGCGCGAAAACTAGCTAGCGAAAATGGGTTTTGAACACATTTCGCAGTTTTCGGTCACTTCTTCCTTTTGTCTTCGTTCTGCAGTTCTTTGCTACTGTCTATTGTACTTGAATCGTCATTATTATTAACGCCTGCTTAATTCCTTGCTTGGTTAAATAATCTAGTTGGGCTGGAACACCGACTTCAACTCGTCCAAATCACATTCAGTTTACGGTTGAATCGGTTTATGACACCTATTCAGTTTCTTGATTGTGGTCTACGTTTTAGTTTTTGCTTTAATTTCACGAGTTTTCAAAAAACTTTCAGCCTAACTTTTAAGCTCTTTTTAAGTATTAAAATTAGTAACTGTCTCAATAAGATTGTTTAAAACGTTTACATTTTTTCACAGGAAATGGGCAGCTGTCCATTGATCCACGGCGCAAACTGGACTGAAAAAGATTATGATTTAACAAAAGCTATTAGCTACATGTTTAAAAAGACTGCTGAAACCCCATTCTTTCATTTGCATTCACTTAGTCGAAGGAGAACCATGTTGAGGTTTGTTTTTGAGAGTCATATTCTAAAGAACACCCATGACTATTTTAACGAAGACAACATTGACGGTAATTTAAACTTTTTTGGAATCCACTTAACAAGACGATTTAGCTTTGGGACAATACTTATTTATTATGTTTGAAAGAATAAAGATGATTTTAAAACTCAAAGTAAGTGAACAAGAAGTTTTTCTGGGTGTTAAGGCCATCGTTGATTTCGAAAAGAAACTTACCGAAACCATCGCATATCACTTGACATCAAATGAAGGCGATGTAAAAGATTATGACGCAAACCTGAACAACTTACAACGAATCCTGATCCCGGCCGTAATTTCTGCATTTAAAATTTTCTAAACAGTACGGCGTTTCAGATAAATTGGAAAACCTTTTTCACCGAAAATCCGGTGTTTCCGCGCAAGTTCTCCAGCCAAGTGCATCAAGGTCAGCACTTCTATTTCGCCAACCTAGAGCTGGCTAAAAATGTTAGGTAAACAGGATTGTTTTTGATCTTAGTACATCTGGACGTTTTAGTAACGTAATCATGCATCAAACTGATCTAAAGACACTAGCTAACTATCTTGTTGCGATGTACATAGACAAGACGATCTACCGCTTGGGAGGGGTTATTAGAAACGAGAAGAATGAAATGGAAACTGCGACAAAGTCCGGTGTGATAACGTTCCAGAGCCAGATGCAGATGTGTTTCGAAATGATGGACATCTTCTTTCCGCTGGTCATTGACTTTCTTTACATGAGACACGTCGTTTCGAGTGACTCTTTCGTTCGAACATGGAAAATGTTTGTCTCCATTCGAAACACCATGGAAGAGGTACATCTGTGCGTATTGTCAAAAATAAACCACTTTAACGCTTGCAGACGATCAAAAAGAACCCATGGATGAGCGAGCCGGTTAAGAAAAAGGCCATAAAGAAGCTTTACAGCACGCAACTCAACGTGGGCGCTCTGCCCGAGGCGTTAGATATAGAGGTACTAAACAAGTACTACGAGGAGCTGCACATCACCGAACAGATGCCATTCCGTGATATGGCTTCTAAGTTGTTCGTATTTCATAAAAGAAGACAGCTTGACACGCTCTTTAATCGTACCCACTCTATTTACAATTTCCAAAAATCATTGATGCGCGCTCCTAGCGCGACTGGTTTGCACAACAGACAGTTGAATATGATGTGTAAGCTATGCTTGACCTTAACTGCATCGTCAATAGTTTAGTCCTTCCTGCCGGAATTCTGCAGCCACCTGAGCTTGAGCATGAGGATTTGCCGTTGAGCTTGTCTTACGCTCGAATTGGCTTCACTATTTCGCACGAGTTGAGTGTAAGTTTCTTCAAACGTACTTGTTACAGCACACATTCAGCACAATTTCGAAGAAGAGGGCTCCTACTTCGACGAGAACGGATACGTACACAACTGGTTGACTAAATAAGGCTTTCAAAGATCAACAACGCTTTAGGTGGGACGACTTGACCAAAGCACGATTCAAGCCAAGGCAAGAGTGTCTGATCAACGCCTTCGACAAGTTCAGGGACCCCATTCTAAACAAGACCATAAATGGCAACCGTACTTTCACCGAGAATTTCTGCGACCTTAGTAATGCGTTTTAACCCCCTCCCCCCACTTATTGTTATCAAAATTTAAGATGGCATCAAACTTGCTTACAAAGCATATAACAAAGAGCTGAAGGCGATTGCAAGTCCGATTTAGTGCATGCGTACATTTTGATTGATTCGAATTTTAGACGGAACATTACCTGTAAAGGACAAGATGCTTCCGGGCTTCCAAAAATACACCGACCAGCAGCTCTTCTTCATTGCCTATGGAACAGTGAGTTAACCAGAATATCACAATTTAGTTAAATTAAATTGCACGCTTTGTGTTGAAGCGTATACCAACGCCGAAAAAGTTGGAAATAATGCACAGTTACCATTTCTCGTCCTTCGGCTCGAGCGTAAACGTTGATTCTGCAGTCCCTGTTCCTGCAATTCGCTACTAGCTGGACCTGCAAGGAGGTGATCGTACATTCGACCAAAAACCCAGTTTGTTCTTACTTAACAATAATGTTCTACAGCCCAATTGTCTCGTCTTACTACGAATCCTCCCTCGTTAGAGTCACTTGTTGACTTCGTACTAAATTTGCATTTAAAACTGCCATCAACAACGTTTGAACGTCAAATCTTCTTACCAGCAAATTCAATCGTTTGCGTCCTCCTATCCGTCGGATTGCGAGCAAACAAAGCCGTAATGCAAAAGCTGCTAGCTCCGATCTCTTTCGCCTTTGCAAGTTTCGCTCGAGAACCGATGCATTCTTGCAAAACGCTCTTTTTTGGCCCACTCGAGCAGCGACTAACCACAATCAACTGGCGATGTCTGCAGGCCCAAGCGGCGCGATTTCGTGACTTTGTGAATGCGCTCTTTCAAAACGAGCCAATCTGGAACAGAGTCAATCGCAAAAGCACTAGGCAAGTTGCTCAAGGCGTACCCGCTCGACTCCACACGCCGCAATCAGATGGAAGTCACCAGTCAAACTGTTTGCATAGGTCAGAGATACCGACGCCATTAAAACTCCTGTATGCAGAAGAAAGAGAAACTCCAGACGAGCCGTGGAAGTAGCGACAGGACGAAGATCGTAAGTTCAACAAGCACCATGGCGCCAAAGATAGGAAGTTTGACGTAGGTCAACAAATTTACTATAGGCTTTACGATGCGGGTTCTAAGAAATGGACAAGGGGACAAGGGTAATAGAGTGCTGGGGTTGACACCCAGATGAAGAGCAGTCGCATAGAAGCGTCGGTTACCTTTTGAAATAGAACACTGGATGGGGCAGAACAAGCGCACTGCGGGGTTCACACCTAGCAGGCGCGAAGTTCTTAGTCCTCTATTTGCGTGCAGCTGCATCGAGACCTCTGAATGTCTTGCGCCACCGTCCATGACGCTTTTAAGAAGGGGAGGTGTTGGAGCCGTTTAAAGGCGATCTAGTCCCAGACGGAATGGTTGTGGGTAAAGCGCTTTCGCGCGGCGCAAGCATTCTCGTGACGTTTTGTTTTGGGTGCGATTTCTGCAGCACTACTGTTATTTAGGGCAACTGCAAACGAACGAATGGACAAAGCTTGTAACCTTGATGTGTAAAGATAGAGAAAAGAAATAAATTAAAAAAAAATAGTGTTATTTATATTGAGTTGTAATAAACATCAATATGAAGCTATTGGAATGATTAGGGATTGGCTTAACTATAAGTAACGTGCGTGCTATAAGTGGTCTTTAGTATGCCCCGGAGACGTAGACCGACGAGGGAATACAACACTAAGCGAATGAGACAAGGTGATGTAGGGTGAGAGAAGATGGAGCCATGAAGTGCGGTCTGAGGCTTTGAGTATGCAGTCCGGTGCGGCTACCTTGGTGAAGTGGTGGTGGGACCGTGTTGTCGATGTGGCCGAGTGGACGCTTTGATGAGGATGTGGAGTTGAGTAGTCGCCTGTGGCAAGACTGCTGTCGGGTGACGCGTACTACTTTGCTGGTGTGCTTGGACTTTGTTGTTCAGTAGGTTGTAACGATGTGGTTCAGGCGGGTTTTGCTTCTTATGCAATGATTTCGTTGGGTGGATGTTTTACGTAAATAACGGCTGCAGTAGATGCATGAGAGGTGGCTTTTTTGTTGGGATGACGTAGAGTGAGTAGGCCGAGGTAAGCCTGATGTGTCCGAGTCGCGTGCGTCGAGTTTGGGCTATTGTAAGAGGATGGAACGTGACCGTGGGAATGTTTGCTTGAAAGTGGGCTAGTCTGGACTACGTAGGCAGGGATGTTGCATCGGGCGTCACTACTTGAAGCATTTGATGAGCCTGTTGATTTTGGTTAGAGATGCAGGCACGCCGTTTGCAAGCACGTCTGTGATCGGG
>JACCHV010000658.1:5318-15356 GCA_018907245.1 Eupristina koningsbergeri | reverse complement strand
ACACTGTTATGAAACTACACTTCTCCGATTTTAAATTCTAAAATCCAATTAATAAAATATTACCATAGAAATTGAATATGTCATGTTTGAAAATGAATTTTTCATTTATTCACTAGTACATTTTCTTTTTCAACATGGAAAGCTGCTCGATTTGTATTTAAAATCATAAAAATGCTTTATAAATACACTGTTATGAAACTACACTTCTCCGATTTTAAATTCTAAAATCCAATTAATAAAATATTATCTTAGAAATTGAATATGACATGTTTGAAAATGAATTTTTCATTTATTCACTAGTGCATTTTACTTTTCAACATGGAAATATCCTCGATTTGTATTTAAAATTTTAAAAATGCATTATAAATACACAGTTATGAAACTGCACATCTCGGATTTTAAATTTTAAATACAATTAATAAAATATTATCTCAGAAATTGAATATGTCATGTTTGAAAATGAATTTTTCATTTATTCACTAGTGCATTTTATTTTTCAACATGGAATGCTGCTCGATTTGTATTTAAAATCATAAAAATGCTTTATAAATACACTGTTATGAAAATACACTTCTCCGATTTTAAATTCTAAAATCCAATTAATAAAATATTATCTAAGAAATTGAATAAGTCATATTTGAAAATGAATTTATCGTTCATTCACTAGTGCATTTTATTTTTCAAAATGGAAATATGCTCTTTTTATATTTAAAATTATAAAAATGCATTATAAATACACAGTTATGAAACTACACATCTTGGATTTTATATTTTAAATACAATTAATAAAATATTATCTCAGAAATTGAATATGTCATGTTTGAAAATGAATTTATCATTCACTCCCTAGTCCATTTTACTTTTCAACATGGAAATATCCTCAATTTGTATATAAAATTATAAAAATGCTTTATAAATACACTGTTATGAAACTACACATCTCACATTTTAAATTCTAAAATCCAATTAATAAAATATTATCTTAGAAAATGAATATGACATGTTTGAAAATGAATTTTTCATTTATTCACTAGTGCATTTTATTTTTCAACATGGAAATATCCTCGATTTGTATTTAAAATTATAAATATGCTTTATAAATACACTGTTGTGAAACTACACATCTCGGATTTTGAATTCTAAAATTCAATCAATAAAATATTATCTTAGAAATTGAATATGTCATGTTTGAAAATGAATTTTTCATTTATTCACTAGTACATTTTATTTTTCAACATGGAAAGCTGCTCGATTTGTATTTAAAATCATAAAAATGCTTTATAAATACACTGTTATGAAACTACACTTCTCCGATTTTAAATTCTAAAATCCAATTAATAAAATATTATCTCAGAAATTGAATAAGTCATATTTGAAAATGAATTTATCGTTCATTCACTAGTGAATTTTATTTTTCAACATGGAAAGCTGCTCGATTTGTATTTAAAATTTTAAAATGCTTTATAAATACACTGTTATGAAACTACACATCCCGGATTTTAAATTCTAAAATCCAATCAATAAAATATTATCTTAGAAATTGAATATGACATGTTTGAACATGAATTTTTCATTTATTCACTAGTACATTTTATTTTTCAACTTGGAAAGCTGCTCGATCTGTATTTAAAATCATAAAAATGCTTTATAAATACACTGTTATGAAACTACACTTCTCCGATTTTAAATTCTAAAATCCAATTAATAAAATATTATCTTAGAAATTGAATATGTCATGTTTGAAAATGAATTTTTCATTTATTCACTAGTGCATTTTATATTTCAACATGGAAATATCCTCGATTTGTATTTAAAATTATAAATATGCTTTATAAATACACTGTTGTGAAACTACACATCTCGGATTTTGAATTCTAAAATCCAATCAATAAAATATTATCCTAGAAATTGAATATGTCATGTTTGAAAATGAATTTTTCATTCATTCAAATGTACATTTCACTTATCTAGATGTAAATTTGCACGATTTTTATTTAAAATTATAAAAATGCTTTAAAATACACTGTTATGAAAGTACACTTCTCCGATTTTAAATTCTAAAATCCAATTAATAAAATATTATCTTAGAAATTGAATATGTCATGTTTGAAAATGAATTTTTCATTTATTCACTAGTGCATTTTATTTTTCAACATGGAAAGCTGCTCGATCTGTATTTAAAATCATAAAAATGCTTTATAAATACACTGTTATGAATCTACACATCTCGGATTTTAAATTCTAAAATCCAATTAATAAAATATTATCTTAGAAATTGAATATGTCATATTTGAAAATGAATTTATCGTTCATTCACTAGTGCATTTTATTTTTCAACATGGAAAGCTGCTCGATTTGTATTTAAAATTATAAAAATGCATTATAAATACACAGTTATGAAAATACACATCCCGGATTTTAAATTCTAAAATTCAATTAATAAAATATTATCTTAGAAATTGAATATGACATGTTTGAACATGAATTTTTCATTTATTCACTAGTACATTTTATTTTTCAACTTGGAAAGCTGCTCGATTTGTATTTAAAATCATAAAAATGCTTTATAAATACACTGTTATGAAACTACACTTCTCCGATTTTAAATTCTAAAATCCAATTAATAAAATATTATCTTAGAAATTGAATATGTCATGTTTGAAAATGAATTTTTCATTTATTCACTAGTGCATTTTATATTTCAACATGGAAAGCTGCTCGATTTGTATTTAAAATTATAAAAATGCATTATAAATACACAGTTATGAAAATACACATCCCGGATTTTAAATTCTAAAATTCAATTAATAAAAAATTATCTTAGAAATTGAATATGACATGTTTGAACATGAATTTTTCATTTATTCACTAGTACATTTTATTTTTCAACTTGGAAAGCTGCTCGATTTGTATTTAAAATTTTAAAAATGCTTTATAAATACACTGTTATGAAACTACACATCCCGGATTTTAAATTCTAAAATCCAATCAATAAAATATTACCATAGAAATTGAATATGTCATGTTTGAAAATGAATTTTTCATTTATTCACTAGTACATTTTCTTTTTCAACATGGAAAGCTGCTCGATTTGTATTTAAAATCATAAAAATGCTTTATAAATACACTGTTATGAAACTACACTTCTCCGATTTTAAATTCTAAAATCCAATTAATAAAATATTATCTTAGAAATTGAATATGACATGTTTGAAAATGAATTTTTCATTTATTCACTAGTGCATTTTATTTTTCAACATGGAAATATCCTCGATTTGTATTTAAAATTTTAAAAATGCTTTATAAATACACTGTTATGAAAATACACATCCCGGATTTTAAATTTTAAATACAATTAATAAAATATTATCTCAGAAATTGAATATGTCATGTTTGAAAATAAATTTTTCATTTATTCACTAGTGCATTTTATTTTTCAACATGGAAAGCTGCTCGATTTGTATTTAAAATCATAAAAATGCTTTATAAATACACTGTTATGAAACTACACTTCTCCGATTTTAAATTCTAAAATCCAATTAATAAAATATTATCTTAGAAATTGAATATGTCATATTTGAAAATGAATTTATCGTTCATTCACTAGTGCATTTTATTTTTCAACATGGAAATATGCTCTTTATATATTTAAAATTATAAAAATGCATTATAAATACACAGTTATGAAACTGCACATCTCGGATTTTAAATTTTAAATACAATTAATAAAATATTATCTCAGAAATTGAATATGTCATGTTTGAATATGAATTTATCATTTACTCCCTAGTCCATTTTACTTTTCAACATGGAAATATCCTCGATTTGTATATAAAATTATAAAAATGCTTTATAAATACACTGTTATGAAACTACACATCTCACATTTTAAATTCTAAAATCCAATTAATAAAATATTATCTTAGAAAATGAATATGACATGTTTGAAAATGAATTTTTCATTTATTCACTAGTGCATTTTATTTTTCAACATGGAAATATCCTCGATTTGTATTTAAAATTATAAATATGCTTTATAAATACACTGTTGTGAAACTACACATCTCGGATTTTGAATTCTAAAATTCAATCAATAAAATATTATCTTAGAAATTGAATATGTCATGTTTGAAAATGAATTTTTCATTTATTCACTAGTACATTTTATTTTTCAACATGGAAAGCTGCTCGATTTGTATTTAAAATCATAAAAATGCTTCATAAATACACTGTTATGAAACTACACTTCTCCGATTTTAAATTCTAAAATCCAATTAATAAAATATTATCTCAGAAATTGAATAAGTCATATTTGAAAATGAATTTATCGTTCATTCACTAGTGAATTTTATTTTACAACATGGAAATATGCTCTTTTTATATTTAAAATTATAAAAATGCATTATAAATACACAGTTATGAAACTACACATCTCGGATTTTAAATTTTAAATACAATTAATAAAATATTATCTCAGAAATTGAATATGTCATGTTTGAAAATGAATTTATCATTCACTCCCTAGTCCATTTTACTTTTCAACATGGAAATATCCTCGATTTGTATATAAAATTATAAAAATGCTTTATAAATACACTGTTATGAAACTACACATCTCGGATTTTAAATTCTAAAATCCAATTAATAAAATATTATCTTAGAAAATGAATATGACATGTTTGAAAATGAATTTTTCATTTATTTACTAGTGCATTTTATTTTTCAACATGGAAATATCCTCGATTTGTATTTAAAATTATAAATATGCTTTATAAATACACTGTTGTGAAACTACACATCTCGGATTTTGAATTCTAAAATCCAATCAATAAAATATTATCCTAGAAATTGAATATGTCATGTTTGAAAATGAATTTTTCATTCATTCAAATGTACATTTCACTTATCTAGATGTAAATTTGCACGATTTTTATTTAAAATTATAAAAATGCTTTAAAATACACTGTTATGAAAGTACACTTCTCCGATTTTAAATTCTAAAATCCAATTAATAAAATATTATCTTAGAAATTGAATATGTCATGTTTGAAAATGAATTTTTCATTTATTCACTAGTGCATTTTATTTTTCAACATGGAAATATCCTCGATTTGTATTTAAAATTTTAAAAATGCTTTATAAATACACTGTTATGAAAATACACATCCCGGATTTTAAATTCTAAAATCCAATTAATAAAATATTATCTTAGAAATTGAATATGACATGTTTGAACATGAATTTTTCATTTATTCACTAGTACATTTTATTTTTCAACATGGAAAGCTGCTCGATTTGTATTTAAAATTTTAAAATGCTTTATAAATACACTGTTATGAAACTACACATCCCGGATTTTAAATTCTAAAATCCAATCAATAAAATATTACCATAGAAATTGAATATGTCATGTTTGAAAATGAATTTTTCATTTATTCACTAGTACATTTTATTTTTCAACATGGAAAGCTGCTCGATCTGTATTTAAAATCATAAAAATGCTTTATAAATACACTGTTATGAAACTACACATCTCGGATTTTAATTCTAAAATCCAATTAATAAAATATTATCTTAGAAATTGAATATGTCATGTTTGAAAATAAAATTATCATTCATTCACTAGTGCATTTTATTTTTCAACATGGAAAGCTGCTCGATTTGTATCTAAAATTATAAAAATGCTTTATAATACACTGTTTTGAAACTACACATCTCCGATTTTAAATAAATCAATTAATAAAATATTATCTCAGAAATTGAATATGTCATGTTTGAAAATGAATTTTCGTTATTCACTAGTGCATTTTATTTTTCAACATGGAAAGCTGTTCGATTTGTATTTAAAATTATAAAAATGCTTTATAAATACACTGTTTTGAAACTACACATCTCCGGATTTTAAATTCTAAAATCCAATTAATAAAATATTATCTTAGAAATTGAATATGACATGTTTGAAAATGAATTTTTCATTTATTCACTAGTACATTTTATTTTTCAACATGGAAAGCTGCTCGATTTGTATTTAAAATTTTAAAATGCTTTATAAATACACTGTTATGAAACTACACATCCCGGATTTTAAATTCTAAAATCCAATCAATAAAATATTACCATAGAAATTGAATATGTCATGTTTGAAAATGAATTTTTCATTTATTCACTAGTACATTTTATTTTTCAACATGGAAAGCTGCTCGATTTGTATTTAAAATCATAAAAATGCTTTATAAATACACTGTTATGAAACTACACATCCGATTTTAAATTCTAAAATCCAATTAATAAAATATTATCTTAGAAATTGAATATGTCATGTTTGAAAATGAATTTATCGTTCATTCACTAGTGCATTTTATTTTTCAACATGGAAAGCTGCTCGATTTGTATTTAAAATCATAAAAATGCTTTATAAATACACTGTTATGAAACTACACATCCCGGATTTTAAATTCTAAAATCCAATCAATAAAATATTATCATAGAAATTGAATATGTCATGTTTGAAAATGAATTTTTCATTTATTCACTAGTGCATTTTATTTTTCAACATGGAAAGCTGCTCGATTTGTATTTAAAATTATAAAAATGCTTTATAATACACTGTTTTGAAACTACACATCTCCGATTTTAAATTCTAAAATCCAATTAATAAAATATTATCTTAGAAATTGAATGAATAATGTTTGAAAATGAATTTTTTCATTTATTCACTAGTGCATTTTATTTTTCAACATAGAAATATCCTCGATTTGTATTTAAAATTATAAATATGCTTTATAAATACACTGTTGTGAAACTACACATCTCGGATTTTGAATTCCAAAATCCAATCAATAAAATATTATCTTAGAAATTGAATATGTCATGTTTGAAAATGAATTTTTCATTCATTCAAATGTACATTTCACTTATCTAGATGTAAATTTGCACGATTTGTATTTAAAATTATAAAAATGCTTTAAAAATACACTGTTATGAAACTACACTTCTCCGATTTTAAATTCTAAAATCCAATTAATAAAATATTATCTTAGAAATTGAATGAATAATGTTTGAAAATGAATTTTTCATTTATTCACTAGTGCATTTTATTTTTCAACATGGAAATATCCTCGATTTGTATTTAAAATTATAAATATGCTTTATAAATACACTGTTGTGAAACTACACATCTCGGATTTTGAATTCCAAAATCCAATCAATAAAATATTATCTTAGAAATTGAATATGACATGTTTGAAAATGAATTTTTTATTTATTCACTAGTACATTTTATTTTTCAACATGGAAAGCTGCTCGATTTGTATTTAAAATTTTAAAATGCTTTATAATACACTGTTTTGAAACTACACATCTCCGATTTTAAATTCTAAAATCCAATTAATAAAATATTATCTTAGAAATTGAATGAATAATGTTTGAAAATGAAATTATCATTCATTCACTAGTGCATTTTATTTTTGAACTTGGAAAGCTGCTCGATTTATATTTAAAATTATAAAAATGCTTTATAATACACTGTTTTGAAACTACACATCTCCGAATTTAAATTCTAAAATCCAATTAATAAAATATTATCTTAGAAATTGAATATGTCATGTTTGAAAATGAATTTTTCATTTATTCACTAGTACAGTTTATTTTTCAACATGGAAAGCTGCTCGATTTGTATTTAAAATTTTAAAATGCTTTATAAATACACTGTTATGAAACTACACATCTCGGATTTTAAATTCTAAAATCCAATCAATAAAATATTACCATAGAAATTGAATATGTCATGTTTGAAAATGAATTTATCGTTCATTCACTAGTGTATTTTATTTTTCAACATGGAAAGCTGCTCGATTTGTATTTAAAATCATAAAAATGCTTTATAAATACACTGTTATGAA
Organism: Eupristina koningsbergeri; assembly: GCA_018907245.1. NCBI lineage: Eukaryota > Metazoa > Arthropoda > Insecta > Hymenoptera > Agaonidae > Eupristina > Eupristina koningsbergeri. The sequence goes on along the minus strand of JACCHV010000658.1, from coordinate 7,455 downwards.
ACTACACATCCCGGATTTTAAATTCTAAAATCCAATCAATAAAATATTACCATAGAAATTGAATATGTCATGTTTGAAAATGAATTTTTCATTTATTCACTAGTACATTTTATTTTTCAACATGGAAAGCTGCTCGATTTGTATTTAAAATCATAAAAATGCTTTATAAATACACTGTTATCAAACTACACATCTCGATTTTAAATTCTAAAATCCAATTAATAAAATATTATCTTAGAAATTGAATGAATAATGTTTGTAAATGAATTTTTCATTTATTCACTAGTGCATTTTATTTTTCAACATGGAAATATCCTCGATTTGTATTTAAAATTATAAATATGCTTTATAAATACACTGTTGTGAAACTACACATCTCGGATTTTGAATTCTAAAATCCAATCAATAAAATATTATCTTAGAAATTGAATATGTCATGTTTGAAAATGAATTTTTCATTCATTCAAATGTACATTTCACTTATCTAGATGTAAATTTGCACGATTTGTATTTAAAATTATAAAAATGCTTTAAAAATACACTGTTATGAAACTACACTTCTCCGATTTTAAATTCTAAAATCCAATCAATAAAATATTACCATAGAAATTGAATATGTCATGTTTGAAAATGAATTTTTCATTTATTCACTAGTACATTTTATTTTTCAACATGGAAAGCTGCTCGATTTGTATTTAAAATCATAAAAATGCTATATAAATACACGGTTATGAAACTACACTTCTCCGATTTTAAATTCTAAAATCCAATTAATAAAATATTATCTTAGAAATTGAATATGTCATGTTTGAAAATGAATTTTTCATTCATTCAAATGTACATTTCACTTATCTAGATGTAAATTTGCACGATTTGTATTTAAAATTATAAAAATGCTTTAAAAATACACTGTTATGAAACTACACTTCTCCGATTTTAAATTCTAAAATCCAATTAATAAAATATTATCTTAGAAATTGAATGAATAATGTTTGAAAATGAATTTTTCATTTATTCACTAGTGCATTTTATTTTTCAACATGGAAATATCCTCGATTTGTATTTAAAATTTTAAAATGCTTTATAAATACACTGTTATGAAACTACACATCCCGGATTTTAAATTCTAAAATCCAATTAATAAAATATTATCTTAGAAATTGAATATGACATGTTTGAAAATGAATTTTTCATTTATTCACTAGTGCATTTTATTTTTCAACATGGAAAGCTGCTCGATTTGTATTTAAAATTTTAAAATGCTTTATAATACACTGTTTTGAAACTACACATCTCCGATTTTAAATTCTAAAATCCAATTAATAAAATATTATCTTAGAAATTGAATGAATAATGTTTGAAAATGAAATTATCATTCATTCACTAGTGCATTTTATTTTTGAACTTGGAAAGCTGCTCGATTTATATTTAAAATTATAAAAATGCTTTATAATACACTGTTTTGAAACTACACATCTCCGATTTTAAATTCTAAAATCCAATTAATAAAATATTATCTTAGAAATTGAATATGTCATGTTTGAAAATGAATTTTTCATTTATTCACTAGTACATTTTATTTTTCAACATGGAAAGCTGCTCGATTTGTATTTAACATTTTAAAATGCTTTATAAATACACTGTTATGAAACTACACATCTCGGATTTTAAATTCTAAAATCCAATTAATAAAATATTATCTTAGAAATTGAATGAATAATGTTTGAAAATGAAATTATCATTCATTCACTAGTGCATTTAACTTTTCAACATGGAAATATGCTCTTTTTATATTTAAAATTATAAAAATGCATTATAAATAAACTGTTATGAAACTACACATCTCGGATTTCAAATTCTAAAATCCAATTAATAAAATATTATCTTAGAAATTGAATATGACATGTTTGAACATGAATTTTTCATTTATTCACTAGTGCATTTTATTTTTCAACATGGAAAGCTGCTCGATTTGTATTTAATATTATAAAAATGCTTTATAATACACAGTTATGAAACTGCACATCTCGGATTTCAAATTCTAAAATCCAATTAATAAAATATTATCTTAGAAATTGAATATGTCATGTTTGAAAATGAATTTTTCATTTATTCACTAGTACATTTTATTTTTCAA
>JACCHV010000654.1:0-10045 GCA_018907245.1 Eupristina koningsbergeri | reverse complement strand
TGAAGTTCTCCCCGCAATCAGCCAACCTCTGACTCGTTCGAATAGATCGCGCGTTAAGCGTCGCCACGGCAATGGTCCGTTCTGCCGTGTTTCGTGCTCTTTGGTTTTTGGCTACTGATCCGGGCAAGCCCTTTGCGTCCGCCACAACATCGGTGATCAGGAATTCGCATGTATCAACAAGAAATTACGAGAGCGAAGCGCAAAGACACGACCGCTCTCGACTTGCGAAAAAACGGAATGTGAGCCGATACAGCCAAACAAAATTCAAGACTCAAAGTTTGGCTTTAACTTAAAAATAGTTTTATGGCTAAAATAAAAACCTGAAGCCGAGTTCTCAGTAAAACAAAAGCTTAAACCTTAAAACTAAAGTCAAGACTCAAAGTCGAAATGTAAGTCCTAAGGCTAAATCCAAAAACAAAAATGTCGATTTAGTCAATTTTGCAGTAAAATGGTAAACACTTACCGGGAAGTTGACTGTTAAAAAATCTTGCAGTGGCTACACAATCAACTCCAAACAAACCGAACTTTCCAAGGACAAATCTTTAATACACACACATAATTTCAGATGGTTAAGTCGACTATAGCTGGTCAAACGCCAATTTCAAAATAGGTTCTTTGGGTACAAGAAGACCTAACGAACTATAAAAGCATGTAAAGAATGTGGATGTATGTCTAACATAATGTGATCACACAACTTAAATATCGGAACATGTGTATCGATGTAAAAGACAAATACAGAATAAAACTTATTGTAAAAAACAAAACAGAGTGTCGAGCAAGCATTGCCGGAACCAATATGCTTTGTTGTGTCCTCAAAATGTTAAAGTTTGGAATGTTCTGCGAGGCCGATTAAACATTGCAACAGTCCGTTTATCAGAGTATCAACATTTTAAAAATTAAGTCTTAAGCGCCAAACAAAACCGATTTGAAGTTTAATTTTAAAAAGCTTAACTTTAGGAAATTTGTATACAAAAATATACTTTTTACTATGTAGATATTTGAAAAAGCTAGGCCTATGGCTAGATGATTAACTTCATTATTGTTTTTTACATAAATTTTCTAAAGTACAAACAGCGGCCAGATTGAAAACAAATTAAAAATTGAGTCAAAAACTAGAATTATTAGAAGCACTGAGCGAATACAACATTGTGTCGAGACAAAGCGCATCTTTGGAACAACAGTGCCTCTAAAACTACAAAGTACTGCAAGATGTCTTTAATCAGTCACACCTTGTTTAAATAAATTACAGCTTACTTTAGCTTCGTTAAGCCGGACGATCAAAAAACGAAGAATGAAAAAGAGACGCGCGAAATTGCACAAGCCAGAATCTTGTGGACAACTGTTTCCCAAAAATGTTTATCAAAATGAATTTTGCACGACAATCCAGTGGAAACTTAATTTTTATTGATACGATTTGAATCAGCAGATTTTACAATACAATATGCAAAAAGGAAGATAGCTACAGCGCTTCAAACGGCAGCATTATGATAACTCACAAAGTAAAACTTAAAACTTTTAGAAGCAGCAGTTTAGTAATTTTTAGTTTGCCTTAAAGAGCGTGCTTTGAGCACTGTACACTTCTGGTTCAAACGTAATGCAGTTTGAATAATTTTAAAGATTTAAACGAATTATTTTTGCTATTACAACAGCTGTGTCACTTGAGTTTAACAATTTTTTATTTTACTCCTGCATTAGAAACCCTAGCCCAAGAAGGAACAACCCGAAGGCTGCCAAGGTTGGCTATTGTCACTGGCGGGTGCCATCCCGTAGATCGACAGAGGACGTGCTGTCTCCTTCAACCAGCTAAAACAGCACAGCTCGGTTAATTGCCCACATTCACTCGAGACAACTGCACGCAGCTGGACTTGAACCTCACTGCAAAGTTTGTCCTTTCTCAAACAAATGCTTCCGCCACTTAACCAAGCACGCCCTTCTTCGGTTCAACAAAACTAAAATTTTCTGCCTAATTCAGAATTTAAATACGAAATTTTGAAAAACTTTGCCGGCAGGAAAGCCCTGCTTTTATTAGCCAATGTCAATGAATCGCGCTTTAAATCTCGTAATTTGACTAAAAATGACATGTTTACTTCGTTCAAACAGCAGAAACAAGTTGGCTGACCAATAATCACAACTAGAACGAATATACGCGTCTTTACCAATTTTGCGTAGCTCTTGTCATTTGATATCGAAAACACTTAAAACTTGAAATATTTTAAATCAAAGCAGCCTAGTTACACTGATCGGCTAAACGCATTATCCGATACTAAGCTCCATTATGTCATTAGCAGCGAAATTGATTTCATTTCAAATTGATTGATCTTACAGTTGCTGGGGTAGCTCACTGATTTCGGTGATGGCTTTGCTGATTGAACAGGAGAAATCAATAATCAATCGTTAACAGATTAAAGTTGTTTTTATTCGACTAATATGACTTAAAATTATATCCAAAAGGCTTGTTAGTTTTGCTAATTAGGTGGATGCGCAACAAATACCCCACCTAGCCGGTTTGCTAATTTATTTACAGCTCATCCGAGCGAACACGTTTGGATTCACAGAGAGGTTTAACTATCACGCTACGCACTCAAATGCCCATAAAAGGTGCATAGATGGAAAAGCTATTGATTTGCTTGTTTGCTTGTTTGTTACTTAAAATCAACACAGCATGGAGACGCTTCGAATCCTATTCAATCTCAACAAAGTTCCAAGCTGAGACTGTTGGTATTGACCTAAAGCGTTTTCTGAACTCCCAGTGTGCGAATGTAGTACTTATAGCCGGAATGCTAAAATTGAATTGTTTAGACTTTCAGGCAAAGCGTCTACTATCTTAAATCTGACGATCTTGATCCTAATAATAATGGAACGAAGCAGTTTGAGCAGTTGCTGCACAAATATGCGCACATTATCGTGCAACTTCACTCGTTGTGCTACGAACTACAATTCGATCAACTAGGTCTTGACTCGTCATCAAACATGACCGACTCTTCGAATGTGTCCGAGTCTAATCAGAACAGTCTGGGGTTGAGCGAGTATACAGGTATTCAAAATCATTGAAAACTGTGCTCTAAACTGATTGTTTGAATCCAATAGGAATCGACCTGAAGTTGCTGAGCAAAACAAATCTGGACAGTTTGGAGAAAGCGAATCGAACAGATGATTCTGAAATCGACAAAATTCTTCGTGAGTTGGAGAAAATGAGTCGCACTAATTTGAAACCATTTGCTTCGACGTTTATCCTTCCACTGTTAAAAAGGGTCAACTACGATCCACAGTTTGTTATTGGGTTCAAGCACTGAAAAAGAACATTTAAGAACACCGCCAGCCGTTCACGAAAATCATACGGTTTTGGTTCGCGTCGGAATCCACGTGCAGTCAATCTTGAACTTTGAGCTGACAACAAACGAATGTGACATGGATGTTTGGCTTCGCCTTGCTTGGCGTGATCCTCGTCTGGCTCACGGCCTGAGTGCACCAATTTTGTTTACTGAGGAATCCTATCTTAAGTAAGCGAATGCAATATGTTCTTGTGCAACACACATTCAGGCGTCTATGGCGTCCAGATGTACTCTTTACCAACTCAGTTAAATCAACCTTTCATCGCATTACATTCCTCAACTTCTACATATACGTTTTTCCGGAAGGCGAGGTGTTCTTTGAGAGCAGGTTAGTTTTTAGTGTTCGTTGATTACAAGAACAAACTTTAGGATTTATTTGAAGCTGAAAAGCAAGCTACACTTGTACTATTATCCTCATGACTTTCAAGTCTTAACTTTACGGATCAGCTCAAGTAAGCTTTTTGCTTGCATTTGATGAGCTTTTTTAGTCGCTATGACCAATCAAACAATGAAATTCGAGTGGTTTACAATCAAGCGTGACGCCATCCGACTCAACAAAAACTTGCAACTATCCGAGTTTCAACTTATTGGTTACCAGAGCACCAAGTGCAACACAAGACGAAAGACCGGCAACTTCACCTGTTTAGAGGCACGGTTCGGATTACAACACAGCATTGGTCATCACCTTGCCCAAACTTACATCCCAACTTCTATATGTGTCATCTTTTCTTGGATCTCCGTCTGGCTGCCAGAAGAGTTCGTTGAAGGACGGATCTTTGTATCGTTGACAGTATTTCTGACGTTGACTGCCGAGTCCAGTAGTGCAAAAGAGAAACTACCAAAGGTTTCCTACGTCAAAGCGATTGACATCTGGTTTGGCTTTACCGCTATGTTTGTGTTTGCCACCATGCTACAAGCTCTAGTCGTTATCCAGCTGGAAAATCTGAGCCAAAAGAAGGTCTGCTTACGACATCTAGCTTTCTGACAATTCTGACTTACAGCGAAAGATGGTGGAAGAAAAAGGCCTGACATTGGGACCTGACAAGTCGTTGAGTATGCTTCGCGAAAGCAAGCGCTTGCACAAATTAGGCCGCTGGCTGGATGAGTTTTTTAAGGTAATGTATCCGATTATCTTTGTGGTATTTCTACTGATATACTCGTTTGTGGTCATTCAAAACGAGCATGTGGGTTTGAATAAAAACTAGCGTAAACATTATGCTTGTCTGAATCCTAAAAAAACAAATTATTAAAATTTGTTCTGTTTATTTCGACTCTAACTTGCTTAAGGTTGTATCTATTAGATTGGGTGACAGGTGCTAAGACTAGACAAGAAACAACAAAAACTTTAGCCAAGTTAACGTCATTGTTGCGAAACTTTATCGGCTATCACAGTAGAAGTTGTGCGCATAGCTCGTCGACCATAAGTTTGAGTAATATAGCCGAAATAGTCTGTGCATAACATTTCAACCGAGATTCGTAGAAAGCAACTGTAAATGACCTTTAATTAAAATAGGGCAAATTGTGAACAACAAAAAGCAGCATACTTGTTGCTGGGAAAGTTAAAAGGAAGTAGTTTTTGATTGGACAACACCGCCGCTTTCAGCTGGGAGTCTGCAAGCAGTCTTGTTCTCAGGCTCAGACTTAAAAAATGTTGTTTAATTTCATATTTAGTAAATATGAAATAAGCAACAGTGGTAAAAAGCCAGCGACTACGAATTAACTAATTAATATACTGAGTAGGTGATCTCGCAGTCGTTTGTTTGCCAAGCCTACATTTGCTCGCGCATCCACAAACCTCACAAGTACTGACTTGTTTCGTATTTTGTATGGTGCAGACTAAGTAATCACAGTGTGTTATAAACTGCTTCGATTGCTATGCGCGTATCATCCACCTTATATAAATTTAAGGACGCAATACTTGTCAAGAGTTTTAAAAAAATTTAAGAAGCGTAAAAGCTGCGTTTAAATCTAATTGAAGATATGAGCTGTTATGTCATTGACTGTCTGAATAGCCAAATGAAAGGATGGACAATAGTAGTTTAATATACAAAAAAATAAATACGCTCTTAAGACAATAGAGACAAAAAATAGTAGGTGATTAGTTCTAGCCCTTTAACACATTCATTCCAACCGATGAATGCTTTTTACACAAAAGCTACAGTATCCCAGTGTTCTAACACGAGTCAACCAAGGAACTTTGTAGCTACTATGAGTTGACGTCACTATCAGCTAACCAAATAGAACGCCAACAACGACTAAGAATTCGAAGCGCTGAGCTATATTTATGGTAATATGACCGATTCGTGTTGTGCGCAGCCGTCTGTTTTCTTATTAGTAGAGCCGCAGTCAAACTTGTTGAGACCATGGAAGTTTCATTTTCGCTCCGATTTCTTTGCATTTCGAGCGGTCGCTGCTATTCTATTGTCTATAGATATTATTGAGACTATTACTCGTGCTCATGTTCAACCTCAAGACTAAAAATCTTTTTTAAAACCACTCTGATTTGGATTTTATACAAGTTAATTTTCAAAAAAAACATTTTTATTGATTAGGCAATTATAAGGGCGTGCTTAGTTGAGTGGCAGAAGCTTTCGCTTGAAAAAGAGCAGATTGCGCAGTGGGGTTCAAGCCCGGCTGCGTGCAGTTGTCTTGAGTGAATGTGCACGATCAACCGAGCTGTGCTGTTTCAGCTAGTTCAAGAAGACAGCATGTCCTCTGTCGACCCACGGGGTGGAGCCCGCCAGTAACAGTAGCCAACCCTGACGGCCTTCTGGTTGATGTCCTCTCCTCGGGCTAAACGTCCTGATGCGGGCGTAAAGAAAAGACATATTAGAACGGACCGTTTGGCTAAAGAAAGGCTTGCAATTGTGCAATTAAAACAAGATCATGTTTTCTTTTAAATCTAAGATTCTCTTACCAATGAACCTGAATCAGAATAATCGTACCGAGGACCCAGAAATAGTGTGCAAATCGTAGTTGTTCTTTTTCTTTTAAACTTGTTCTTCTCATTTTTTCCTCCCTTTGCCGTTTCTGATAATGAAAAAAACTCAAAAGCCTGTCCCGGTCAAACCACATCCCCTATTATATCTCAGAATTAGCTTAAAGATCGGCTTTACTCTAACAGATCACAAATAGACTAATGACGCAATTTTCAAAATAAACCGTAACTGATTATTCACTGAGTCGATTCTCCACGAGCGGAAATTTTAATTGAGACCTTCAAACCTCTGATTCCAATATTTCCTATTATGCGCCGTCCTCCATAGATCGTCGACGAGAAGACATACAATTTCTGTAGAACCAGCTGCAATTATGAAACTGACTTCGATCAAGCACTACTGATTCGACAGTGCACATTCATTTGAGTCAACTGCACACACCAAAGCCTAAAATTTTGTTGTGTGTTTCCTCCGGAGTTAAAGTAACTAGCCAATTTGTAGAACATGTTCTTAGGTCCATCTTTGGACCATTTTTACAACTAACGTTAGCGAAAATGAATTTGCAGCTCGCTCGATTTGCTTTCTCGGCAATTGTGAATTTTTGCGAAAGCAGCTTTTTGTGTATTATTATCGGATATATTCGGCACTTAATAAATTTACCTAATTGTTGCAAGTTTAATCTCTGATTCTTTATCCGAATCCTATTGTTTCAAAGTCCCAAGATAGTTTCCGGCAGCGTTCAATTTGATGCACTTTGTTCTTGAATTGACCGCTCAAAAGTGAGAAAAATTTTTTGATTCTAAAAAGGCACCTTAAAGTGCTTAGATTTGGTACGAAACTTTGATTGAATTTCGTTAATGAAAAGCAAGATAAAGCTTTTGGAGTAAGTCGAAAGTAATAAAAACTTGCTTAGCACGTCAATTAATCGAAACTGTCAAACAACATTAATAAAAAGATCCTTTTATACTCAAATTATGAATTATTTTTGCTACTTTTACTAAAAAAAGTCAATTTGTCTAAGATAGTAGCGAGCAATGCTTTTTTAGAACCATAAAACTAGCTGATAATATCTGGATAAGTGATTGTAAGTCATAGAAGCCCTCTTGTTCAAAGGTGTTTAGACGACCAGAAGCACTGATTGGATGATAACAGATCTGGAAAGAATAACCGACAATCTGTCAGCTGGCTTTTTTGTCTTCACTCATTAAAAAGTGCATGGTCGAAAACCGCGACTCGAATGAATAAGGATTTAGAATAATGAGAGGAACATCCTCTTATCGGTAAGAGTTAGGATTGCAATAATACAACTAAAATACAAAAAAAATTGCAATCTCGAGATTAATCAATAATGTCTTCATCAATGAGCTCTAAACACCATCACTTTGCAGGTCTTCGCCCCAAAAAGCATTGCTTCTCGCTCGAGATAACAACGTAAGGTCATGTGTTGTCCTGAGGAGTGAGGTTAATTGAGCTAGAAGCCTGTTGACTATGTGATAGGCTCTTTGTCAGTTTTTCAACCAATTTGAACTAATTCATGATTGATGTTGTTAATTTTGAATTTTATAAATTTTGCCGATTCAATCGCTCTCTAAAACAACTTGTCGAAGAGCGTATTAGGCTACGGTAATTGAGGGTTGTAAGCGTCTCCTTGCAAATAGGTTCTTGAAAAGTTAGTTAAAAGCTTATTTGCAAATTTAAATTTAAGCTCATTAAAGAAGCGTTTCTTGGAAACCCAACAATTGGATTATTTCCAACGTGTTTACTTCACGAATGTTTTTAAATTAATTTTCTTACCAAAATGAAATTTCTGCCTAAATTTATGGGCTTTTTAAATGTTTGAGATTGCGGTAGTCTTTTATAGCAAAATTATTAGCTTAAATTCCTAACAATTAGCAATGACTAAGTCTGATTTTAACTTTTTTTTTTATTTGTCTTACCATTTACTAAGAAATTTGGCACTAGTTGTCCATTCAAAGACTTGAGAAATTGCATTAAATCTGACAATTATTGAGTTATATCGAAAGGGCTCGATTTGTTGTCGGAACAATGATAATTATTTCTGTATCCATGACATGCAAACAATGCAAATATCTTAAAGCTTTTCCGCTTGCGCTCGTTTCTTGACTTTGTTGGCCGTTTCATGCTTTGTCATCCTTGCACAGTTGTCACTCCATTGCTTTCTTGCCAGCTTAAATAATCGCTTTTGACAGTACTCAGTTGATCAACTTCTAATTTTGTCTTTGGTCATTAGCTATTTCTGCAACTTTGTTGACGTGCTTTCGTTTACGCCTTTGGTATATGCGACGATGTCTAAAAGGTCAGTCTTCTTTCAAATCCGAACAACGGAATGGGCGTTACATGGTCTGACTTCCAATATTCGTCGCTTTATAGTTCGCCGGCATCACGAAGGTCGTAAATACACCGGTTTCGTAAAAGCTCCAGTTTTGTAGGTGTATAGTAGCGCCGACCGAATGTATAACTTCAAGTAGCGTTTACTGATTGTCGTTGAAACGCGGCGATTTGTAAAAAAATACCTCGCTTTGCCCATGTAGTATCAATCCTTTCCTTGAGTTCTTGGTTATGGTTCTCTGCACTGCCGAAAAGTGACAAAAACATGAACGTGAATGGGGTACCTCTAAGGGTGTACTTGGTTGAATGGCGACGACGTTTCGTTAGTTAGAGAAAAGCTGCAAAGCAACGTATAAATCCTGCTGTGTGCAGTTAGATCGCGTGAATGTATGTAGCCAAGCCAGTAGTGCTGCTTAGTTGCAGCTAATTTGAAAGTACCTATTTTGTGAAAATAGCATGTTTTTCTGCCAACACAAGACGGCGATCGCTAGTAATAGGGCCAACTTTGGCTCTGGGTTTAGAAGACACCTTGGATGATGCTCGTTGGTCGTTTTACTTGTGCAAGACGACGGTCTTTTACTAACCCTGAGTCACCTTGGAAACTTGATCCAATAACCAGTGCTTTTGTATCAAATGTTAACACTGAATAAAAAATTAGCAGAAAATGACCTGTGGAGGATCAAAAACCAAGCTGTTGTTTTGACAATTTTGTGCTCGAAGATTAGCGTCGACATTAGCAGCGTTAGTTTTTCTTTTTACTAAGATACTAACGTTGCCTTCTGTATGCAACATCGATATGAATGCAGACGTTACGGGGAGATTTAAGTTGCTTTATTTGTCGATTTTAAAGTTTAATTAATTTTGTCATCAGTCGATCTTCATAAATAAAGATTATCTCAAGCTTAAGTTGAGCAGCTAAAGTTGGGATGATTTTGGCAGTTTATTCACAGTATGGTTAGAAACTTAATATTTGTTGAGTGCGACGGTGAGCTAATTTGAAGCAAACTGGTGACTTCGCTTTGATTCGAATAGCACGGAGCTGTTTATTTGAAAATATTAGTTAAAATGGTTTACTATCCGTAAGACCTTCATTAATAATTTAATTTCAACTTACCTCATGGGAATCGAAAACATGATAATAAAGATGAATTCTCCTGCTTAACAGAGTTTAGCCCAATCTAATTTACTTCTAGAATTTCGCTCCAACTGTTAATCTTAGAATATTTTTTTGATTTATTACAAATTTAGATGTAGCGACGAGGTGGGCAAGCACTTGTTTTTTAAAAACAATTTGGATCCTAATTAAGTGCTGAGAACGGTTAAAATTTAATGTAGCTTTCGCAGACAAGCTTATTTTGGTTTAGTAACTAAAAGTAATTAGAGTTACGCTAAGTACGAAGGGAAGGATTGAAATTTAGGCATTAA
>JACCHV010000653.1:0-21885 GCA_018907245.1 Eupristina koningsbergeri | reverse complement strand
CCAGTTCTTTCAGCCTAGGTTCCAACGATTGCAGTTTGTCTCGTGCATTCTAAAATTCGGACTTAGAATCAAAAAATCAAAGAATTACCTTTATCAGAACGACATCATCATAGGCCTCGTTCAGAGGTCTTAGCTTCTTTGACTTCACTGCCTCGATTGGGTCTGCGCTCAGCCGAGCTTGCTCAGCTCCGATCTGATCGATCAACTTCTTCCAGCTCTGCCATTTCGCCCACAGTTTGTCTAGTTTTTTCTTTACGCCGTCTGCTTTTGTGATTGCTGCACGAAGGTCTGGTGTTAAACCTTCATCACTGTGTGAATCACTCAATGGACGCGCTTCGTTGAGAGCGTCGAGCAAATGCGCTGAGTACTCGTTGAGCTCATTGGGATTCGTCTTGCCACTGCCCAAGAGCTGTTTGATTTCGGTCATAAGCTGATTCAGACGCTTAATTAAGCCACTTAAGAGTGATTCAGCGGTTTCGTCCACTTTACGTCGGTTCAAATTGTACAGCTGATTGAGATGCTTGATACGGTCAATCAGTTCAGCCTGAAATGTGTTACAATTAGAATCTATAAGTCTTAAGAAGCTTACTTTTAATTGACGTGACGGTTCGTGATCGTTGGCCAATGTATTACATATTTTTGACGCATGGGTCATCTCCGGCGGCAACTGGTCTAAACGTTGAGCGGCTTCTTTCAATGCGGACATCGTTGGTGGCGATAAGCCACCGAAGCAGCGACTCAGCGTTTTGGCAATCTCCGTCTTCGACTTTCGACAATATTTTCTGGGTTTGATCTTTCACACAAGCCAAGTTCGCTAGTTTCTCAGCGTCGCTACGCTGGCCTTCAAGCATTAGATGCAAGTTCTCTGTCTCATCGGCGAGGCGTTTTACTAATTGACTATGTTCCAGATTTGCAGACAGTAGCGGAGGTTCACTTTCAAAAAGCTCTTGATTAACCAAATTCAACTCCTCAAGGAACGGTTGGACACGTTGTTGGATGGAGTCCAGTTGTGATCGACGTTGGTCCCAATCTTCAGTGTCTTGCATTTTGGATGCGTCTGCTTGCAAATCGTTGAAGCGCTGAGCTAACATGTCTTTCTGCTTGTTCAACTTTTCTTGCTGTTTCAACTCTTCTTCCAAGCGATCTTGCAAGCCATTCAGCTGTTGCACAGCGCCGTCAACACGCTCGACGTTGTTGCGAATAGAATCAAGTGTTGCCTGTAGCCGCTTTTCGGGGATATTGTCGCACTGAGTAAGCCAGTCCAGAAGCGATTGAAGCTTTGGATGCAGCGCATGCAAACGTGCCAACATATCGCTGATCGTGTTTAAGTCTTTGCGCACCCTTTCAGTTGATTTAAATTTGCCGTTAGAGTACTCCTGAAGCAGAGCGTCTACTTCGGACATAAGCGGTTGATAGTCGCTGTCTACTTGCTGTTGTCTTGCGTCGATTTCAGCGACTTCGCTGTGCTCCAGCAGCGACAACTGCAGCCGATCAAGCAGGTTTTTAATCTCGTCAACCGGGAGTACATCTTGTGGCCATTCTTGAAGGACATGAGCCCGCACAACTGATGGGTCAATCCGCTGTTTGATTAACTTGTTGAATTCGGTCTGCAACTCTGGCAAGGTGTTGTTGTGAGCATACTTTGCCTCTGCTGATGACAGGGATGGCACAGAGGAAACAGTCTGATCAAGTTGCTGCATGAATGCTATCAACTCCTTCTTGAAAGAGCGCTCGTCTTCGATCTCCGATTGAATGTCATCGAGCAGCTTAGAGATCTGAGCCTGTTGTTGACGTTGTTGGTCCTCCAGAAAAGCGAAAATCTTTGGCTTCTTGCTTTCCTTGCATGGAATCTGTATTGAGACTGAATTTTTTTGCGGCCAAGCAAGCGGGCGGCAAAAAAATCTTCCAATTTGTAGTCGATTTTGTTGTGATCAGCTAGGATGGACTAAAATTTCGAGTATTAACAAGTTTGCAAAACACATACCTTCAACGCTTTGACAAGTGCAATTTAATCAAAAGCCGGATCCACATTCTGCAAGCCCTTCGATTGCTCGCTCTCAACCGCTTGCTGGATATGTGCTTGTTTGCTGGCAATCTCGTCATGCAATTTGTTAAAGCCAGTCCAGGAGTCCGCTTGCTGATTGATCAGTTGACGTGTCTGAAGAGCCGCGTCAGCAGTCGACTTAAGTCATAAATGCGTAGCCTCTGGCTTGGCAAGTGCTCAACAAGGTGATTTGTTGCGTCTCTACAATCGTTGAGTCGGTCGTTGTAGTGGCTGATTTGTTGAGCGGGATCAGGTAAACCACCTAAAATACGCTGTCCTTCATCAACCAACTCCTTCAGCTGGTCGTGTTGCTGCTTAATGATAGACTCAATCCGATCGTCAGTAGCTTGTTGATGATGCTGGAACAAGTTCTTGAGCGTTTCCAGTTTAGTGGCGGTCTTTTGACGCAATTCCATCAGCCGATCGTCATCCAAATCTTTGTACAAGTTGTCAATTTTGTCGAGTTTCCGGTCGAGCATCCAACATGATGTTGGCCGAAGATTGCAGTTGTTCAACTGTTGTGTTCGGATTGTTCAGAATAACCTCGGCTTGTTGAAGTTCGCCCAAAAGTTGTTCATGTTGTACGGTAATCTGTTGTTCCAGCACAGCCAGCTGAATCTCAGTTTCTTCGATTTGGCGCTGCTGATCAGTAGATATTGTCTTGATTTGGTTAATGAGATGCTGAGCAGCGCTATTTGTAGACGCATCATCAGGCCATTGGCGTGCGACTGCTTGACGACTCTGCTGAGCATTGTCGTGACGATTGTTGATGTCGTCAAGTTGTTGTTGTAACACCGGCAGGACTTCGTCGCTCACCCGACTGATATCAGCTTTGTCCAAACTGGGTAGCTGATCGAAGATCTTTTGAAGCTGGTCTACCAGTGCGGTTATAGCTGTGTTCAGTTGTTGTTCGTCATCGACTTCATTCTTCAACTGGTCCATATAATCCGCATGAGTCGCCTTTAGCTCATCCTGGTTTAGCTCCAAAAATCGAGTCTCTCTTGCAGCAACAGTTAATGGATCAAGCTGTTCACCAAGCGCTTGTAGTGCGTCTAGATCGTCCTGAATCGAGTCGATTTTGGTGTCGAAAGCCTGGAAAACGTAGCATGTAAATAATTCCAAAAACTGTCTTACCATCAAAGCCTCGAGACTGTTGTTGACATCAGTCAATGAACGTCGTCCCGCACTTTGCGCACTCTCAAGAGCTTTCTGTATCGCATCTTGTTTGTCGCCGATCTTGTCACGCAGCACGCGGAACTTCTTCCACAAATTCGCTTTCTTGTCCACTACCTGACGCTTTTCCTTTGCCAGGTCAACGATGCGATTCAATTCCTCTAGTTGACTAGCAATCGTTGGTGCTATCGGCTGAGTCGATTGAAGAACCAGTTCCTGCGCATCTTCGATCGAATCCAGAAGACGTGCTGAGTACTCGTCAAACTCTTCCGGCTGAGCCGATACATTCGCCAAACAATGCTGTGTTTCTTGAATCAGAGCTTCAAGTTGATCATGTCGTTGTTTGACAATTGCCTGAATACGACCGTCAACCAACTGTTGGTTGTGTTGGAACAAGTCGTCGAGTTTGGCGAGCTTGTCGGCCGTTTTCGTTCGCAACTTAGTCAAATATTCATCGTCTTCGTCCAGGTTTTTGTATAAACGCCAAATTTCATCCACTGCTGGCTGAGTGGTTGCCAAAGCCTCTGCCAATCGCTGCAACTGATCAAATGTGGCACTTGGGTCATTGACGACAAGCTCAACATTGCCGATCTCGTCGACAATCTGGTTGTATTTCTCGACGATGTCGTCATCGATGCTTTGAACTCGCTGAGCTTCTTGTTGTTGTCGTAAATCTCTCTGGCGCTTTTGTTCGGTTTTGCGTTCGAGTCGACTAGCTACTTTGTTGCGCAACGCCTCAGCTTGCTCAATCAACTCGCTGTGTCTTCCTTCCAATTCAAGCAATTTGTTCAGAAATTCAACCAACAGCAACAAATTAGCCTGGTTGTCATCAGCGAGAGATTTTGACGATTCGACCTGTTGCATGGCTTTGTCTCGAACATCTTCAGCCAAATTGTCGCTGTGATGCAACCAATCTAGGGCATTTTGAAGCTCTTGCTGAATCTGTTCGAATTTGGGCATCAGATCGGACAAATGTTGTTTATCGCTTTGAGCAAAGTTGTCAGGTGACAACTCTAAGTTTTTGGCGTTTCGCGCCCACAGTGCGTCAACTTCGTCTGCAATCTCAGACAGTTGCTGTTTCAGGTCATCCTTTTTCGCAAGCCACTCGTCTTCGGCCTTCTTTTCTTGTTGGCTACGATGCTGCTTCTGCTCGGTTTTCTGTTTAATCTGATCGGCCTTATCGTGCAACGCCCGTAACTGGTCAACCAACTCATCGTGTCTGCCTTCCAGGTTGTGCAGTTTATCGGAGATGTCGGGAATCTTGTCTAGCCACAAAGCCAATTTGCTCTCTTCTAACTCGATCGCCTTCTTTTCTTCTTCAAGTTCCTGTAAAATTTGCTGACGGTTATCTTCCGGTAAATTGTTGTTTGCTGACAGCCAGCTCAAAGTGTCTTGCAGCAACTTTTTGAGTTGTCCAAGTCTGTCAGCAAGACTGGATGTAATGCGAGTGTCATCATCCAGACTTTCATGCGTGCCCATAACGTCAGTGTAATTTTGCCAATTTGGGATGATTATTTCAGTGAATTGTTGCTTCAACTCGTCTTTCCGTGCCGTCCATTCTTCAAGTGCACTCTGTTGAGTCTCAGCTTGCTCGATTTGGTGCTGTTGGTCATCAGATTTGGCTTGAATTTGATCTATCAATTGCTGGACGGCGTGGTTTGTAGTGAAGTCGTTGGGCCACTCACGCTTCACTAGATGTCTACTTTCTTGAGCGTTGTTATGCCGGCAGTTGATATCGTCAAGTTGTTTTTGCAATTCTGGCAAAGCTTTTTGACGCACTTCAGTGACATCATCTTTGTCCAAGTCGGACAACTCTTGGTTGATTTGGTTGACTTGATGCAGAAGCGATGTAATAGCCGAGTTTATTTGACTCTCGTCATCGTCTTCACTCTTCAACTGATCAATCAAGTGTTGATGGTCTGCTTTTAACTCGTCCTGGTTGACCTCTATAAAGCGGATGTCTCGCTCAGCAACGGTTGACGGATCGAGTTGTTCGGCTAATGCTGAGAGCATGTCGAAGTCGGGATGAATTGCGAGAAGTTTCTGCTTTGAAGTCTAAAATTTGGATAGTATTAATTTCCAATCGGCTTCAACTTACATTCAACACGTCAACGGCATCTTGCACTTGTGCTGCTAACCGAGGGCCCTCATTGTTAATTTTGTCGCAGACTTGTTGGCTCTCGTCCTGTTTGTTGCCGATTTGGTCGCATAATTGCCGGAAACGATGCCATAGATCCAGCTTTGCATCGATTGCTGTGCGTGTTTGATTCGCCATGTCGATTAAATGAACAAGATTTTCAAGTTTATCGCTTTGTGGCTCAAGGCCTGCCAATTGAACAGGTTGAGCAATCTTCTCGGCGTCTTCAATGGAAGCAAGCAAACGAGCCGAATGCTGGTCTAGTTCCTCAGGCAAAGTTGTGCTGTTTACCAGCGCATTCTGCGCTTTGTTGAGCAACTGAGCCAATTCCGTCTTGTTTGTCGCTCCGTAGATGGAGTCCGACCCGTATCTTGACGCGACTGTGATTGTTTTGAAAAGCTCGTTGAGTCTGAGCAGCTCATCCGGCCGTCTGTACGCACAACTCTTGCGCCAATTCGTCCTCCGGGAGCAATTCTTCATCATAAATTTTAAAGATGGAGTCGAGCTGCAACTGCGCAGACGACAAGATTTCCATTGAGCGTTGAAGCTGCTCCACTTTTGCATCAGGATCCTTGAGAATGTCCTCTGCGGAACGGAAGATGTCCAAGAACTGTGCACACTTCTTTCGAATGATTTCGGCGATTCTGGCTAGCTGCAGTTGACGCGCGGCGTTTTGTTGATCAGATTCAAGCACTTGTTGCAGGTCGTCGATGCTAGTTTTTAAAGCGTCAACATTTGCTGTCGTATCGGATCGAACGTGTACCAACGGCTGAGCGCTTGATTGGTGTTGTAAAGCAGTGATATCCACAAGTAAAGGTTCAATTTGTTGTTGCAATTCTTCCATGCGAACATGTCGCTGCTCCAGGTCATCGTTTCCGTGCACATCTTCAATTTTGTTGCGCAGCTGGTCAACTTTTTGAACAAGCGCATTGTAGTTCTCTGCAAGCTCCTGCTGCTTAGTTAAGTCATTTTCAAGGCTAGGCTGAAGTTGTTGAAGTTTTGTCAGCTGGGTGTCCAACTTCTCTTCCCTCATCTTGATTTCGTTAACGGCCTTCTCGCGTGATCATCGGGCAGTTTTTGATTTTGCGTCAGCCACGCGAAGGCATCTGCAAGTGCTTGCTTAAGGCATTGAAGTTGTTTCGCTAGATCAGACGCCCTTTGCAAGTCATCATTGACTGTTGCCAGGGATTGCGGCTCAGGCTGTTCGGTGTAACGCTTGACAAGATGCTCAGCGGGTTGGATCGCGTTAAAAAGCTGTTGTTCCAAGTCGGCTCTTTTTACCAGCCACTCATTGACTGTCTCTTGTTGTTCATCAACAACGGCAAGATGCTGCGCATATTTGTCAATCATCGACTTGAGGTCGTTAAGCCGACGGTGTGCCTCCGACACGTTTGTATCCTTGTTAGGCCATTCACGTTGAATAGTCTTGCGTGTTTGTTGGGCACCAGTGTCACGCTCTGAAATTACGTCGAGTTGTTGTTGCAGCGATGGGAAGACGTCGGAGTGCAAAATGCTGATCTCATCACGAGATAGCTGAGGCAAATCGTTAGCGATTTGCTGCAGCTGATCATGGAGCGCTGCGATAGCCGCATTGATTTGGTTCTCGTCATCTGCCTCACTTTGCATCAGGTTCGAAAAGTCGTGCAAGTCTGCTTCTAGATCGTTTTGGCTGACCGACAAAAAGCGAATTTCGCTTTCGGCAACATCCAACGGCTGAAGCTGCTGGCCAAGCGAGCTGATTTGATCGATTAATGTCCAGACTGACTGAAGCTGTTGTTGCAATTTCTAAAACAATTCGAATTAGCGCAAGTTTTCAACAATTTACCTCTACTTTGTCCAACTCTTCTTTCACATCGCCAACCGGACTCAGATTCTGCTTACTGAGCAAGTCATACTCTTCCTGCATCTTATCTTGTTTCTCACTGATCTTGTCACGCAATGCACAAAACTGATTCCACAAGTTCAACTTTGCTGTCACGCTATCATAAACCTTGTCACTTAGGTTGGCTATCTGGCTCAAATTCTGTGCTTCTGGCTCGTGAGCGCCCTCCAGTCCATGAACATGATCGATACTTGTTCGAAGTTCATTTTGCAGTTCTACAAACTGTTCGGGTCGAGCGTGAGGATCCACTAGCATCTGCTGAGCAGCATTGATAAGTTCAGCAAGCTTGTCATGCTCTGATTGCGTAAGTTTTTGAATGCGATCATTAACCGACTCTTGACTGTGTTCAAAGAGTTGGTTTAGATAAGCAAGTTTTTCGCCCAACTTTTGGCGGGGTTCCACTGGAACGTCTAAAACTTAATGAATACGAGACGTTAAAGAAAATTTTACCTGGTTTACTTTCCAATTCTTTGTATAAACGTGACAGCTCGTCAAAAGTTGGTCTTGTCGTCTCAACCAGATCCCGCAATCTCTTCAACTCGTCGATCGACGTGTCAGCGTTTTCGATTTGTCCTTCCAGATCGTGGATTTTCGATAGTATCTGCGAAGTGCCATTGTCAAACTGATGCTCTAGATTCGACAAATAGGCTTTTCGCTTTTCGACAGGTTTCTCATCTTTAATGGTCGCTTGAAATTCGCTGGCTTCCTTCTTTGGAAATTCTAAATCAGTGGTAGTTTGTAGCAAAGTAGTTGGAGGATCAACGACCATCTGGCTCTGTAACAACTCAATCTGCTTATTCAAATGCTCAGGTTGCAATCGAAGCTCTTCGAATTCGGCCGTCTTCTGTTGTGGATCTTCTTCATTTTTGACAATTTCGAGCGGCTGCACCAGCTGATGTTGCTGCTTGTCCAGCTCTTTTTGCCTCACGAGTTCGTTGTTCAGTTTATCTTCAAGTGTATTCAGTTTGATCTCTTCGGATTCGATTCTTGCCTTCTCGGCATTCAAGCATTCAATGGCGGTCGATTTAACGTCATCGGGTAAATTTTCATGTCCTACTAACCACTCCAACGCAGCTTGCAACAACTGCTTGGCACGCTTTATCTGATCCTCGCACTGCGAAAGTTGGTCGAGGTCTTCGTGAACAACAGAAACTGGCTTTGACTCTAGTTTATCGGCATGATGACTGAGCAACTGCTTTGCTGTGCTAGCGATAGGCACGAGCTGTTGATCCAGTTCCTGCTTCTTTGATAACCATTCGTTTACTTCTTCTTGTTGCTCATCTATCTTCAGTTGATGCAGCAGGTCGACTTCTTTGGCAATGATTTGATTGATGAGACGTTGAGCGTGCACACTTGTCAAACTGTCAGAGGGCCAACGTCGTTCAATCGACTGTCGTTCCCGTTGGGCATCTTCGTCACGAGCACCAATCTCGTCAAGTTGGGTTTGCATGGACGGAATGGCTTTGTGCTGCACTTCGGAGATTTCGTTTTTGTTCAGGTTAGGCATTTCGTCGAGAATCTTTTGCAATTGATTGATAAGTGACGAGATTGCTGAATTAAGTTGATTTTCGTCGTCGGCCTCACGCTTCAACTGGTCGATCAACTCCTGATAATCGGCTTCCAGATCGTCCTGATCAACCTCAAGGAAACGAAGTTCACTTTCGGCAATGCTGAACGGCTCCAACTGCTGTCCGATCGAAGAGAGTTCGTTAATGTAGCCGTAAATTGGTTGAAGTTGTTGTCGTGCGTTCTAAAACAAGTTTTTAAAAGCTTTGCACAGAAACAAACGCACCTCCAAAAACGATAGTGCACTTGGCGCCTCACTTGCTGCCCAAGGACTTTTGCTCTTGACCTGCTCGTGGGGAATACGCGCCAGCTCCTGGCGATCGTTGATCTTGTCGCGCAGTTGTCGGAATCGTTCCCACAAGTCTAGCTTGCTTGCCACAATCTGTTCTGTCTGACGAGCTGCTTCAATCAGACACTTCAAGCTATCGACTTGTTGGCTGTTTGTCGAAGGGCTAACTACTTCGAGCTCGTCACAAATAGTTGTTAACCGATCCGAAAATTCATTCAAATTTTCTGGATTAGTTGTTTCGTCAGTAAGCGTCCTTCTAGCCTCTTGCACTAAATCAGCGAGTTGTTGATGGCGTTCGGCGACAATCGTATCAATACGATCCTGTGCCGATTGCTGATTGTTTCTAAATAGTTCGTCAAGCTGAGCAAGTTGTTCGGACGTCTTGTTGCGCAGGTTTTGGACTTGTTCGTCTTCAGGATCTAGTTCTTCATACAGTCTGCTGATCTCATCCAGCTGAGGCTGGGCTGCAGACAAGATGTCATTAGAGCGCTGCAACTCTTCAATCGTCGCTTCTGGGTCGGCAAGAATTCGCTCTGCATTTTGGATCTGAGTCATCAACTGTGCAGACTTCTCTACTACTTCGTCCTCCACTTTGGCTAGTTGTTTATTACGCTGCATCTCTTCATCTGCCCTGCTAAGCTGTTGCTGCAACTTCTGGACACAGTCTTGTAGTACAGACGAATCAACTGCTGGTTGAATTACGGCCAAAAGACCGATTTCTGTAACCAGAGCATCTGTCTGTTTAAGCAGGCCAGGAAGTTGATCATCAATCGCTTTGACCGCTGTCCTCTGCTCATCTAGATCCTTCAGCAGTCGCACCTTCGCCAACTCATTCTGTAAGCGATTCAACTCGGCCAGAACCTGCGCATGAAGAGCAGATATTTCAGATTGTCGCTGGAACTCAGGTTCTATTTTAGCCAGCAATCTTTCGATCTGCGATTTCCTGTCTACCAACTTGTCTGTTTGATTGCGTATTTCAGCCTGCTTTGGTGTTTTAAACTCGTCCTGGTTAACGTCCTTTAGTCGCACTAACCAGTGATTGTTGTCTTCAGCATTGTCGATTGCTTTGTCGATGAGGTTGGGAACATTAGCCAAAGTTTGCAAATCGTTTTCGACGTCTTGCAGCGGTTGTGGGCTCTCGTACTTGTCGATTATAGGCAGCAGAATAGCTTCAATAACTTCCAAATCGTTCGTCATTGACCCCATTCTTTGTAGCCATTCCGTGTTTGCCGCCTCAAGACACTCAACGCCTTCGATTTGTTTAAGTCGTTGCTGGTTTGTTTCCAAAAGAGCATCTAGTTGTCGTGTCAGCAGCTCGATGCTAGCGGGGTCGTGCTGTACAAAATAACGATCAGCTGAAAAACAAATTGTTCTGACGACAGAACGCTCAAGCTTACCCTGCCCAGGCATCGCTGCACCAATGGATTGACAAAGTTGTTGCGCCTGATCGCTTTGCGCTTCAATTTCGCTCCTGTTACTAGGCTGGCTTTGCAGAACTTGTTTTACGTCTTTTGAAGCTTTTTTGAGATTGTCGTCAATTTGCTTCTGCTCTTTGATTTCATGTGTCAGTCCGTTGTCAATCTTCAGATAGTTAGTTCTTAGTTGGTCAACCGAACTGTTAACAGCATCAAACTCTTGTTGAGACAGTTTGAACGGCTTTAGTTCATCGTTGATTTGAGCCAGCTGATTCAAAAGCAAGTCAACATTATCCAAGCTCTTTTGTGCCTTCTGTAAAACCAATGGAATTAAATACAGTGCGTGACATAAATATGCGTCTATCCGCTGATTTCGCAAGTTGGGCATCAAGTCTTTCTCTGGAAAGTAAGGTACCTCTAGAAGATAGGATAATTTTTGAATTGACATCATCGCCGACTGCATGCCCAACTTGAAAATTAGGGCTGCTTGTATATTCAGGTACAGTGCTGTATGTGTAAGCAGCCAAATTAGTGTAATCAAAGTCTCCCTCAAGTCTCAAGCGTTGTCAATCATTGTGCTACCTAAACAAGCCAGCCATCGCAGCCGAGAACAGGCTTGCTATTGTGACAGCATGTGTAAAACGTTAAGCGAGAAAGTGGTTTAGGAAGAAACCGAATTAATTGAATCAAAAGTATGGCCTCCATCTAGATAAATTAGGCCACAGCTATAAGTTTGTGAACGTGTAAAATGTAGTGAGAGATTGCAGCAATCTAACTGTCTGTATCTTTTTAAAACCCAGTTTAAGCGCTTAAAGCGAAAAAGCATAAGAGCGCAGAAAAAGCTTGCTATGTCACCAAAAGTTAAGTCTCTTTGACGTCGTGTTTGGGGTTCACGACTAACCAACGTCCCCCAGGTAGCTCAGGGTAAGAGTCGGCGGTTTTTGAGGACACGTGGGCATGAGTTGAGGGTAGGTCACCCAATGATTCGAAGATTGACCTACGAAGTCTATACGCTTGCTTGACTGGGCGGGAGAGTGGTGGAGTGGGCCCAAAGTAGTAGCTTCCCGTAAACCGGCTCCGGCCGGGGCGCACGACGCTCGTGCTGTTCGTATAGTCGGGAGGTCTCAGGACCGCCAATGAGAAACCGAAGCCGCCTCTTGAGGCGGAAAAAAATGCGGCAGTAGCAGCAGGGAGTTCACCCCTTTTAGGCGGGTCGGAAACAGTTCGGCTGAACCGTAATCTTTTGCATGAGCAGGAATCCCGGCTCTCCTATTCGTCTGGCCTTGAGTCAGCTATCGCTTTCGCGCAGCTTACTCTTCGCCCCAAACCAATCTTGGTTTGCAAGACTGGCTGCTGTGCCTGCGCTGCACCAACTCAAATCAGCGGGTGGACGCATATTTATGTCACGCAATGTTGACTGATCAAAACAACATACATGTAGTCGTTGCAGGTCTTTTTGCGCCTTCGGCAACGGTCTTAAACCAGGTTGTGTAACACTTTGACACACTGTTTGCGATGCTGCCTCATGTTCTCGGATCTTGTCGGCCAGATTTCGAAGCTTCAACCAGTTCTCTGAAACATTCGTCGTTTTGAGCAAAATTTTGGCTCCAGCATTAGCCAGTTCATCTAGTTGAAACCGCTCGCTTATTCCGGACTCCAGTGCCTCAGCATTGATATCTCGAATTTTGTTTAGTGCATCCAACAGCTGCGATGACTGTTCTCTAATTTGTTCGGGCGTTGCTTGCGGATTGTCTAGCAGTTGTTGAGTCTTAGCGATGAGTTGGGAAAGCTGATCATGCTGTTTTTGTACACTATCGTCAAGACGGTCGAGCACTGACTGTTGGCTGTTGTTGAAGAGCTCATTAAGTCTTGCTAACTTGTCAGAAGTTTTGTTCCGTAGCTCTTGCACTGAATCGTTTTCTGGATCTAGGTCCTCATACATCTTAGCAACTGAATCGATCTGTGACTGTGTCTCCATCAAGATGTCATTTGCGCGTTTCAAATCCTTTATCGATAGATTTGGATCAACGACTAGGTTCTCAGCTTTGTTGATTTGATCTTCAACTGCCGACAAACACTGGTCGAAGCGTCCTTCAAGCTCTTGCAGTTGCTGTTGTTGACCTTGTTGAGCTGCATGCTGTTTTTCGGCCTCAAGCGACAAATGCAGATCGTCGAATCGAGTATGCATTGACGCCAGTTCCGATGAATTAGCTGTCAGCTGGATGGACTGCGCTTCAGGCTGCTTTTGCAAAGTAGTGACATCAATAAGCAAAGGTTTGACGTGCTGACACAATTTATCAATCTGTGCCTGCCGTTGATTAGGATCGACATCATGAGAAATGCTAGCCGCTTCTGACTCAAGTTGCAAAAGCTTCTCTTTCATCTGATTGAGTTTGTCTCTCAGCTCGCATTGACGTCTCAGTTCGTCTTCAACGTTTCGCTTCAATTGTTTCACACGTTCATTTTCTTCATCTAATTTCAACTTATTCGCATTCAGATGATCCAATGCTGCTTCCTTGTTCGAGTCTGTGATGTTGCTTGCCAGCAGCCAGTCAAGTGCAGATTGTAAACCGGTTTTGACGCGCTGAAGCTGGTCATTCACAGAAGAAATGTTTTGCAAGTCGTCATTGGCCGCCTCCAAACATGGATACTCAACAGTGTCAGCGTGGTGTTTCAAAAGATCGTCGCTGGCAGTGATAATCTTAAGAAGCTCGTCGTCTAACTCCTGCTTTTTCAAAAGCCACTCAGCATTCGTTTCTCTTTCTATTTCATCTGTCTTCATGCGTTGCAAGCAGTCCACTTCATTCGCGGCAATCTGGTCAATCAACTGCTGCGCGCTAGCTGGAGTGATACTGTTCGGTGTCCAGCAACGATCCACGACTTTGCGATTCTGTTGGGCCTCATTGTGACGTGCGCTAATTTCGTTCAGTTGTTTCTCAATGGCTGGCAGCACTTCACGCGTCATCAAAGCCAGGTCGTTCCGGTCAAAGTCGCTTATCTCGGCGAGGATCTGATTGAGCTGACCCACAAGCTGAGCCAACGCTGTGTTCAGATGGTTTTCATCTTCAGACTCGAATTTCAGTGTTTCAACTAGTTCTTGATAGTCGGCTTCCAGATCGTCTTGATCGACGTTGAGAAAACGTAGATGACTCTCCACCGCTTTGAGTGGCTCAAGCTGTTGTCCAATCGACGACAGCTCATCAAGACCAGTACGGATCAAACCGAATTGATTCTGATGATTCTGCAATTGAACATTTAAGACTCGTAAGGTCTGACTACTTTACCTGCAAGAAGTCGATTACACCGTCCGCCTCGTTTGCCGGACGCTTTGTTGTCTGCACTGCATCGTGCTCTTGCCGCGCTGCATCCTGCTTGCCGCTGATTTCTTCGTACAACTTTTTAAACTTGTCCCAAAGATTTGCGCGCTCCTCAACAGTTCTTTGCACCTGATGAGCCAATTCAATGATTCTGTTCAGCTGCTGAACGTTCGGGTTGGAATCAACCAAGACTGGCTGAGCAACGCGATCAGCTTCTTCAACACACGACTGCAGCTCTCGACTTAACGTCTGGTAATCCTCTGGTCGTGTCGATGGACTTGCGAGTGCCTGTTGGACGTTGTTGACCAGTTGAGCGATCTGAGCAGACTTTCTACATTTTTAATGTAAATCTTACCTCGTCATGTTGTTGACCGATAATCGTGTCGATGCGATTCTGCGCCATCTGTTGATGATCATCGAACAGCTTGTTCAACTTGCCCAACTCGTCCGCTGTCTTGCTGAACAGCTTCTGAGTTGGCTCATGCTCTGAATCTAAATCCTTGTACAGCCGACCGATGTCATCGACTCGAGGTTTGGCCGTGGACAACAAATCTATCGACTGCTGAAGCTGTGCAATACTCGCTTCAGGATCGTTCAACACCGATTCAACTCGTTGTATCTCGTTCATAAGCTCCAACGTCTGCTTCTGCACTTGATTGTCTATTTTGGCCAGCTGAGTCTGCTGCGCGACGTCTTTCTGCTCTGCATCGATTAGCTGCTGCAATGCTTCAAGGTCAAGCGCCAACTCCTGCAAGCTGTTTTTGCTGTGCACAAAGACCGTTGGCTGTAGCTCTGCTTGATGTTGTAGTTCACCGATTTCTTGCAACAAAGGTTGCACCTCCTCTTTGATGGCCTCGATTCGACCGGCCTTTTCTTCCGGCGTCACGGCGTTACGCAACTCGCCAGCTTTTTGATGCAAGGTACTCAACTGTTGAACCAGATGCTCGCACTTGCCAGTTACTTCGTTCTGGTGCTTCAACTGCTCGGCTACTTTGTCTTCCAGCTCTTTCAATTTCGTCTCTTGCGCATTGATCTTTGCGTTCCCAGCTTCTAGCTGCTGGATAGCAGTTGCGCGAACGTCATCAGGCAAGTCTTTACTCTGATTCAACCAGTCCCAAGCTGACTGCAACAACTCCTTGGCACGCCGAATCTTTTCGGCTAACACCGATGCTTGCTGTGCGTCATCCTTAACAACCTCAGAAGACGACGGCTTTGAATCGTCTGCACAATCCTGCGGGACAGTATTAGAATCAATCTCCCTCAACTGCTGGTCCAGCTCTTGTCTCTTAGAAATCCACTGATCAGTGTAAAACTGCGTCTCTTGATCTTCGATTTTCTTCAGGCAGTCCACTTCGTTCGCGGCAATCTGGTCAATCAACTGCTGCGCGCTAGCTGGAGTGACACTGTTCGGTGTCCAGCAACGATCCACGACTTTGCGATTCTGTTGGGCCTCATTGTGACGTGCGCTAATTTCGTTCAGTTGTTTCTCAATGGCTGGCAGCACTTCACGCGTCATCAAAGCCAGGTCGTTCCGGTCAAAGTCGCTTATCTCGGCGAGGATCTGATTGAGCTGACCCACAAGCTGAGCCAACGCTGTGTTCAGATGGTTTTCATCTTCAGACTCGAATTTCAGTGTTTCAACTAGTTCTTGATAGTCGGCTTCCAGATCGTCTTGATCGACGTTGAGAAAACGTAGATGACTCTCCACCGCTTTGAGTGGCTCAAGCTGTTGTCCAATCGACGACAGCTCATCAAGACCAGTACGGATCGGTTCGAACTCAGTCTGATTATTCTATAAGCATTGAAATTATGTAAAAGTTATGGAAATTACCATTAGCAATTTAACGCAGGTCTGAACTTTGTCAATTGGTAGTTTGTCGTTGTTCTGAATATTATGAAGTGGCGCTCGTAGATTTTCTTGATGCGTATTAATTTTGTCGCATAACTCGCGGAACTTTGTCCATAAATCAAACTTTCGACTAGTGTTTTGACGCTCCTGTTGGGCTATTTCAATCAAGCGACTCAAGTCTTCAAATTGCGGTTCTGATGACTGGATGATCTTCTGAGTCTCTTCAATCGACGCACACAACTTATTTGAGATGTCGTCTAGGTTATCCGGATTCGCCTTTGAATTGTCCAGTAAAACTTGAGCTTCTTTCACTAGATCAGCGAGTTGTTGATGGTGTTTGGCGACAATTGTGTCAATACGATCCTGTGCCGATTGCTGATTGTTTTTGAATAGTTCGTCAAGCTTGGCAAGTTGCTCTGACATTTTGCTGCGCAGCTCTTGCGTCAGCTCATCTTCTGGGCTTAGGTCTTCATACAACTTTGACAGCTGATCGAGCTTAGGCTGCGCCGTTGTCAAGATGTCGTGTGCACGTTGTAATTCTGCAATCGATGCGTTAGGACTAGCAAGAATTTCCTCGGCTTGTCTGATCTCGTTCGTCAATTGAGTCGATTGAAGGTCGATTTCTTTCTCAGCTTCAGCCATATGCAGTTGTTGAGCAGCGGCTGATTGCTTAGAGATCAACGCTTGTTGCAGGTTGTCCATTCGATTGAGCAATTGTTGTGGATCGTTCTCGCGCTTCAAGACGGACAACGGTTGCAGTTGGAACTGTTTCTGGAGAGCATCAAGTTGTTCTAACAGAGGTTGAAGTCGGTGTTGCAGCTTTTCTAATTGTACTTGTTTTTGAGTTGGGTCTTCTTGTTTATCCAAATCGTCGATTTCGCTTTGCAGATTATCAATCTGACGTTGCATTCCAACAAACTGGCTGTCCAATTCTTTTTGTCGACTAAGCTCGTCATTCAGTTTCTGTTTCAACGCCAACAAAATCTCTTCCTCGCGCTTGATACGCTCCTTGTCCGCACTCAACTGTTCAAACTCTGCTTGAAGCTGGTCACTGGGAATCGTTGGGCATTGACTCAACCAATCCAACGTCGTCTGCAACATCTCTTTGCAACGTCGAAGCTCATCACTAAGGCCTGATATTTTTTGCAGATCATCTTCGGCTTCCTGCGTTGACCTTGATTCCGGGCTGTTGACGTAATGGCTTAAAACTTGCTGAGTTTGTGCAGTAACTTTTAGAAGTTGCTGATCTAAATCTTTCCGTCTTTTCAGCCACTCAGCGTTTGCAAATCGAGCTTCAAGTTGATTGTCGACATTCTGCCCAAATTGTTGAATAAGATTTTGGATGCTGTCTGCCGTTATGTCGCTCTTAGGCCACTGACGTTCGACTTGCTGACGATCCTGGTGAGCGTTGTTGTGACGAATAGTGATGTCATTAAGTCTTTGCTGTATTGCTGGCAAAACATCTTGTTTCACGCGTTCCAGATCAGCGTTGTCGAGTTCCAGCAGATCGTTGTGAAGCTGTTGGAGTTGATCGTAAAGAGACATAATAGCCAAGTTTATTTGATTTTCATCATCTGCTTCACTGAGTGTCAGATCAACAAGCTCTCGATGGCTGGCCTTCAAGTCATCATTATCAACTTCCAAAAAGCGCAATTCGCTTTCAGTCAAGTCTAGCGGCTCAAGTTGCTGGCCAATTGTGGCGAGTTGTCCAAGTTTTGGCTTGATGACGTCAAGTTGTTCTCCGAATTGCTAAATTAGGTGAAATTAAAGTGTAAAACTAAAAAGACTTACCTCCAACGAATCGATTACATCGGCAACTTTACTCGCTGGACTCGGGTCACTATCCTTTAGAATAGATAGTGACTTTCGAGCCTCGTCGTGCAAATCGCTAATCTCATTGCGCAAACCAACAAATTTTTTCCACAAGTTTAACTTATCATCAATACTGTTTCGCGTTTGTTGAGCCAATTCGATTGAACGATTCAAGTTGCGAAGTTGCGGTAGCTTGTCGTTAACCGTTGCAGCCATTTTTTGTGAGTTCTCAATTCCGATATCCAAACGCTGAGTTAAGTTACAATCGTTACCTCTCTTTTGTTATCCTTCCGGCTTGGCAGATGGATCCACCAAAGCTTGCTGAGCGTCGTTAATCAGAGTAGCAATCTAAATCGATAAACTTTTAAGAAAAATAAAAAATCTTACCTCATCGTGCTGTTGACCGATAATCGTGTCGATGCGATTCTGCGCCATCTGTTGATGATCATCGAACAGCTTGTTCAACTTGCCCAACTCGTCCGCTGTCTTGCTGAACAGCTTCTGAGTTGGCTCATGCTCTGAATCTAAATCCTTGTACAGCCGACCGATGTCATCGACTCGAGGTTTGGCCGTGGACAACAAATCTATCGACTGCTGAAGCTGTGCAATACTCGCTTCAGGATCGTTCAACACCGATTCAACTCGTTGTATCTCGTTCATAAGCTCCAACGTCTGCTTCTGCACTTGATTGTCTATTTTGGCCAGCTGAGTCTGCTGCGCGACGTCTTTCTGCTCTGCATCGATTAGCTGCTGCAATGCTTCAAGGTCAAGCGCCAACTCCTGCAAGCTGTTTTTGCTGTGCACAAAGACCGTTGGCTGTAGCTCTGCTTGATGTTGTAGTTCACCGATTTCTTGCAACAAAGGTTGCACCTCCTCTTTGATGGCCTCGATTCGACCGGCCTTTTCTTCCGGCGTCACGGCGTTACGCAACTCGCCAGCTTTTTGATGCAAGGTACTCAACTGTTGAACCAGATGCTCGCACTTGCCAGTTACTTCGTTCTGGTGCTTCAACTGCTCGGCTACTTTGTCTTCCAGCTCTTTCAATTTCGTCTCTTGCGCATTGATCTTTGCGTTCCCAGCTTCTAGCTGCTGGATAGCAGTTGCGCGAACGTCATCAGGCAAGTCTTTACTCTGATTCAACCAGTCCCAAGCTGACTGCAACAACTCCTTGGCACGCCGAATCTTTTCGGCTAACACCGATGCTTGCTGTGCGTCATCCTTAACAACCTCAGAAGACGACGGCTTTGAATCGTCTGCACAATCCTGCGGGACAGTATTAGAATCAATCTCCCTCAACTGCTGGTCCAGCTCTTGTCTCTTAGAAATCCACTGATCAGTGTAAAACTGCGTCTCTTGATCTTCGATTTTCTTCAGGCAGTCCACTTCGTTCGCGGCAATCTGGTCAATCAACTGCTGCGCGCTAGCTGGAGTGACACTGTTCGGTGTCCAGCAACGATCCACGACTTTGCGATTCTGTTGGGCCTCATTGTGACGTGCGCTAATTTCGTTCAGTTGTTTCTCAATGGCTGGCAGCACTTCACGCGTCATCAAAGCCAGGTCGTTCCGGTCAAAGTCGCTTATCTCGGCGAGGATCTGATTGAGCTGACCCACAAGCTGAGCCAACGCTGTGTTCAGATGGTTTTCATCTTCAGACTCGAATTTCAGTGTTTCAACTAGTTCTTGATAGTCGGCTTCCAGATCGTCTTGATCGACGTTGAGAAAACGTAGATGACTCTCCACCGCTTTGAGTGGCTCAAGCTGTTGTCCAATCGACGACAGCTCATCAAGACCAGTACGGATCAAACCGAATTGATTCTGATGATTCTGCAATTGAACATTTAAGACTCGTAAGGTCTGACTACTTTACCTGCAAGAAGTCGATTACACCGTCCGCCTCGTTTGCCGGACGCTTTGTTGTCTGCACTGCATCGTGCTCTTGCCGCGCTGCATCCTGCTTGCCGCTGATTTCTTCGTACAACTTTTTAAACTTGTCCCAAAGATTTGCGCGCTCCTCAACAGTTCTTTGCACCTGATGAGCCAATTCAATGATTCTGTTCAGCTGCTGAACGTTCGGGTTGGAATCAACCAAGACTGGCTGAGCAACGCGATCAGCTTCTTCAACACACGACTGCAGCTCTCGACTTAACGTCTGGTAATCCTCTGGTCGTGTCGATGGACTTGCGAGTGCCTGTTGGACGTTGTTGACCAGTTGAGCGATCTGAGCAGACTTTCTACATTTTTAATGTAAATCTTACCTCGTCATGTTGTTGACCGATAATCGTGTCGATGCGATTCTGCGCCATCTGTTGATGATCATCGAACAGCTTGTTCAACTTGCCCAACTCGTCCGCTGTCTTGCTGAACAGCTTCTGAGTTGGCTCATGCTCTGAATCTAAATCCTTGTACAGCCGACCGATGTCATCGACTCGAGGTTTGGCCGTGGACAACAAATCTATCGACTGCTGAAGCTGTGCAATACTCGCTTCAGGATCGTTCAACACCGATTCAACTCGTTGTATCTCGTTCATAAGCTCCAACGTCTGCTTCTGCACTTGATTGTCTATTTTGGCCAGCTGAGTCTGCTGCGCGACGTCTTTCTGCTCTGTGTCAATCAGGTGCAACAATGCTTCCACACTCCTTCGTAAGTTATCAATGTCAATTCTGGGATCGGCTTCGACAAGTTTTGTCTGTTTGTGTTTTTGGTTACTTTGTAGGTCGTTGACGTGTTGCAACAACAGTTGAATTTCCGGTTTGTATGTCTGCAGTTGATCGTTACGCTTCTTCAAGTCTTCCAACTGGCATGCGCTGTTGACTACATCATTGAGTTCCTCAAGCTTGGTCGTGAGTTTGTTGTAATCATTAGCTAATTCTTTGTGCTTGGTCAATTCGGTTTCTAACTGTTGTCGAAGACTGTTTAAACTTTTGGCTTGAGCTTCAATCGCAGATCCGTTAGCATCCAACTGTGTTAAGGCGGCAGCCTTCTCCTTATCAGCAAGATGTGACTTTGACACCATTTCAGATGCTGTTTGATTTTGCTTGTTGACTTGGTCAAATTGATCGTAGAGTTCGGACAACTTCTTCAGGTCACGATCGACTGACTCTATTGGTTGGATAGTAATTGACGGACCTTCATAATTCCGAAGCAAATCTTTTGTGCTGGAAATCAGTTTCGGAAGTGTTTGATCCAAGTCGCTCTTCTTGTTCACCCATTCGTCACGTTCCTTATTTGTTTGGAGTTGTTTGGTCGTTTGCTCCTTCAACTGGTCGATGAGCTTTTGAGTACTCTCAGGTGTAGCTAATGGCCATTTGTGCTCAATCATCTGCCGACTTGTTGACGCTTCCTTACTTCGTTTTGAAATTTCATCAAGCTGGTGCTGTAAAGCAGGCAATGCGTCGTTCTCCACTCGTGCTAAGTCGTCGTTGGTGATCTCGGACACATTGTCGTGCAACCTTTGCAGTTCGGCGACCAACGAGTCGATGGCGGCTTGAAGTTGAAATTCTTCGTTTGCTTCACTGTTCAGCATGTCAATCAACTTCTGATAATCAGTTTCCAGTTCGTCTTGATCAACTTCTAGAAAACGAAGTTCACTTTCAGCGACAGCCAACGAGTCAAGTTGCTGAGCAAGCAGAGAGAGTTGGTCCAGCTTTGGTTGAACAAGCTCCACTTGAGATTTTGAAGTCTGAAAACAACAACTATAAGTAGAATCTTTTTGAAGTTTAACCTTTGCTTCACTAACGGCTTTGTCAAGCTCAGTCAACGATCTCAACCCTTGGTTCAACAGTGCCGCATGTTTAGTTTGCAAAACGTCTTGTTGTTCGCCGATCTCATCGCGCAACTGTTTGAATTGCTCCCAAGTGTCTGCCTTTTTATCGGCATTTTGCTTCAAGTTCGCAGCCATCTCTATCAAACGATTCAGATTGTCTAGTGCTACTGAGTCTTTGACCGATGCGCTAACTTTTTGCAAATCTTCAACAGAATCTAGCAGTCGTGTTCCGCACTCGCCAAACTCGGCTGGTTTCGTTTGGGGATTGGCGAGCGCACTTTGAAGCGTCGTCGACAAGTTTCAGGAGTTTTTCGTGCTTGTCAGTCTAAACGATGGATTGATTGGTTGATCAATAGCGCTCTGGTTGTGCGAAAACAGAGGGCATTGCAAGTCCTAAACAGGAACCATTAATTAAAAAAAACAAGAAAAGGAAGACGCACCTTTAGTTTCTCTGCCATGTCATGTGCAAACTCTCCTGCTTTGGGATCATCAGCGTCCAGATCACAATACAGATTAGACAGCAAGTTGAGTTTAGGCTGAGCCGATTCGAGTAGCTCCCGCGAGTGCTGCAACTCTGAGATACCTACTTGAGGGTTCTGCAGAATTCGCTCGGCGTTTTGAATATCTTGCATTAATT